>JAAVTH010000784.1:0-27620 GCA_011947325.1 Phytophthora macrochlamydospora | reverse complement strand
CAACCAGCTTTTGCGCTGACAAGCAAAGGGACAGAAACACACGCGCACCAAGTCGTCCGTGCGCACCAAGTCGTCCGTGCGCACCAAGTCGTCCGTGCGCACCAAATCGTCCACGCGCAGCAACACACACGCGCGCACCAAGTCGTCCGTGCGCACCGTCGTCCACGCGCAGCAACACACGCGCACCAAGTCGACAGTGCGCACCATGTCGTCCGTGCGCACCAAGTCGTCCACGCGCAGCAACACACGCGCACCAAGTCGTCCGTGCGCTCCAAGTCGTCCGTGCGTCCAAGTCGTCCACGCGCACCAAGTCGTCCGTGCGCAACAACACACACGCGCACCAAGTCGACCACGCGCAGCAACACACACGCGCAGCGTTGTTTGGACGAATCGCCCGTTGTCACCTCTTGCCCTCTGTACGCGTTTCGGTCGACCACGGCGTGTCATCTTCGAAAATGAGGCTGAAATTGTGGTAGCGAGCGTTGGCAGATATGTTGCCACGCGCTTGCGTCCTCAAATGTCGCTAAGATTGCATATGGTTGCATGTTGCATGTTGGATATAAGATATAAGGTTATGTGACCAGGGTAAGATTTCGACGAAAGTCATCTGGCTCAGTGGTCGATGCCTAGTGTGAAGACGTAGGACGTGGGTTCGATTCCCGCACCGTGCAGTTTTGCGCGCACGTTCCGTGTTATCAGAGTTGCAGTAGTCTCTATTTCTTGTTGGGATATCTTACTGAGATATAGTCTGACCAGAGCAGATTCATAATTAGTCTATGTACGATGATATCAACGACCCAAACATGACTACAGATGAGTACTTCGCGAATCGCACTATTTTGACGATGACAAATACAATGGATAAACTAAGCGGTCGCAGAGCGGCTCCCATACGGCGCACGAATGGATTATGTGGAAGTTTTTAAGTCCGAGCTCTTACATTCGGTGAATCTCAACGGTATCATGCCGCACAAGCTGATCCTCAAGAAGGGCACCCCTATCATGCCGACGAGGAACTTAAATCCAGACTTGGGACTCTGTAATGGTACACGACTGCTGCGTAGTGGAGCTTAAACCGCATATGATTCACGCGACTATCATAACTGGAGAGCGCCAAGGGCAACATGCGGATCATGTTCATCTGTGGCGCCAAAATCCGCGACTTTCCTTCCAGCTACGACGCAAGGAGTTTCCTGCACAACCAGCTTTTGCGCTGACAAGCAAAGGGACAGAACACACACGCGCACCAAGTCGTCCGTGCGCACCAAGTCGTCCGTGCGCACCAAGTCGTCCGTGCGCACCAAATCGTCCACGCGCAGCAACACGCGCACCAAGTCGTCCACGCGCAGCACACACACGCGCAGCGTTGTTTGGACGAATCGCCCGTTGTCACCTCTTGCCCTCTGTACGCGTTTCGGTCGACCACGGCGTGTCATCTTCGAAAATGAGGCTGAAATTGTGGTAGCGAGCGTTGGCAGATATGTTGCCACGCGCTTGCGTCCTCAAATGTCGCGCTAAGATTGCATATGGTTGCATGTTGCATGTTGGATATAAGATATAAGGTTATGTGACCAGGGTAAGATTTCGACGAAAGTCATCTGGCTCAGTGGTCGATGCCTAGTGTGAGAAGACGTAGGACGTGGGTTCGATTCCCGCACCGTGCAGTTTTGCGCGCACGTTCCGTGTTATCAGAGTTGCAGTAGTCTCTATTTCTTGTTGGGATATCTTACTGAGATATAGTCTGACCAGAGCAGATTCATAATTAGTCTATGTACGATGATATCAACGACCCAAACATGACTACAGATGAGTACTTCGCGAATCGCACTATTTTGACGATGACAAATACAATGGATAAACTAAGCGGTCGCAGAGCGGCTCCCCATACGGCGCACGAATGGATTATGTGGAAGTTTTTAAGTCCGAGCTCTTACATTCGGTGAATCTCAACGGTATCATGCCGCACAAGCTGATCCTCAAGAAGGGCACCTATCATGCCGACGAGGAACTTAAATCCAGACTTGGGACTCTGTAATGGTACACGACTGCTGCGTAGTGGAGCTTAAACCGCATATGATTCACGCGACTATCATAACTGGAGAGCGCCAAGGGCAACATGCGGATCATGTTCATCTGTGGCGCCAAAATCCGCGACTTTCCCTTCCAGCTACGACGCAAGGAGTTTCCTGCACAACCAGCTTTTGCGCTGACAAGCAAAGGGACAGAAACACACACGCGCACCAAGTCGTCCGTGCGCACCAAGTCGTCCGTGCGCACCAAGTCGTCCGTGCGCACAAGTCGTCCACGCGCAGCAACACGCGCACCAAGTCGTCCGTGCGCACCAAGTCGTCCACGCGCAGCAACACACGCGCACCAAGTCGACAGTGCGCACCAAGTCGTCCGTGCGCAACAACACACACGCGCACCAAGTCGACAGTGCGCACCAAGTCGACAGTGCGCACCAAGTCGTCCACGCGCAGCAACACACACGCGCACCAAGTCGTCCGTGCGCACCAAGTCGTCCACGCGCAGCAACACACACGCGCACCAAGTCGTCCACGCGCACCGTCGCGCAACAACACACGCGCACCAAGTCGACAGTGCGCACCAAGTCGTCCACGCGCAGCAACACACACGCGCACCAAGTCGACAGTGCGCACCAAGTCGTCCGTGCGCAGCACACACGCGCACCAAGTCGACAGTGCGCACCAAGTCGACAGTGCGCACCAAGTCGTCCACGCGCAGCAACACACACGCGCACCAAGTCGAGTGCGCACCAAGTCGTCCACGCGCACCAAGTCGTCCGTGCGCAACAACACACACGCGCACCAAGTCGACAGTGCGCACCAAGTCGTCCGTGCGCACCAAGTCGTCCGTGCGCAGCAACACACACGCGCCAAGTCGACAGTGCGCACCAAGTCGTCCGTGCGCAGCAACACACGCGCACCAAGTCGACGGAGTGCGCACCAAGTCGTCCGTGCGCACCAAGTCGTCCGTGCGCAGCACACACGCGCACCAAGTCGACAGTGCGCACCAAGTCGTCCGTGCGCAGCAACACGCGCACCAAGTCGACAGTGCGCACCAAGTCGTCCGTGCGCACCAAGTCGTCCACGCGCAGCAACACACACGCGCACCAAGTCGACAGTGCGCACCAAGTCGTCCGTGCGCACCAAGTCGTCCGTGCGCAGCAACACACGCGCACCAAGTCGACAGTGCGCGCCAAGTCGTCCACGCGCACCAAGTCGTCCGTGCGCAACAACACACGCGCACCAAGTCGACAGTGCGCACCAAGTCGTCCGTGCGCACCAAGTCGTCCGTGCGCAGCACACACGCGCACCAAGTCGACAGTGCGCACCAAGTCGACAGTGCGCACCAAGTCGTCCACGCGCAGCAACACACACGCGCACCAAGTCGTCCGTGCGCACCAAGTCGTCCACGCGCAGCAACACGCGCACCAAGTCGTCCACGCGCACCAAGTCGACAGTGCGCACCAAGTCGTCCACGCGCACCAAGTCGTCCGTGCGCAACAACACACACGCGCACCAAGTCGACAGTGCGCACCAAGTCGTCCGTGCGCACCAAGTCGTCCACGCGCAGCAACACACGCGCACCAAGTCGACAGTGCGCACCAAGTCGTCCGTGCGCACCAAGTCGTCCACGCGCAGCACACACGCGCACCAAGTCGTCCGTGCGCACCAAGTCGTCCGTGCGCACCAAGTCGTCCGTGCGCAACAACACACACGCGCACCAAGTCGACAGTGCGCACCAAGTCGTCCGTGCGCACCAAGTCGTCCGTGCGCAGCAACACACGCGCACCAAGTCGACAGTGCGCACCAAGTCGTCCGTGCGCACCAAGTCGTCCGTGCGCACCAAGTCGTCCGTGCGCAGCACACACGCGCACCAAGTCGACAGTGCGCACCAAGTCGTCCGTGCGCACCAAGTCGTCCACGCGCAGCACACACGCACGCGTCGGGGAAGGGGATTTTGGAAGGGTTACACGGAAAATCTCATTTTTAGACGTTTCAGTGTTCAATGGCCTTCTGATTTTTGCGAAAAATGAGGCTCATCTCTCAAAAAATCGTAATTAATGACAGCTAACCCCCAATGAACGCACCTTCGCAAGAATGTGTCGAAGAGTTAGAAAGCAAAGTGAACATGAATGTGACTTGTATTGACTGAACTACCGGCTAAAATGCAAGAAGAAAAAAACTCTCGTCTGTGATGCTTGTCATCACTCCTCGGCGTCCGACGGAAAGTATTCCGAACAACTTTCCGAGCTTGATGAGTCTGGACTGTTCGGTGCTTGTCTTGAGCTGGGATCTTCGTCCTCCTCCTCCTCGTCGCTTGATTCCGCTTTTGGAACAGGTATGTCCCATTTACCTTTATCGTGACATTGCTGGTGACCACACTTGCAGCGGAACCACAGCTCGCCAGGAGGTGCATACCGCACAGTAATCTCAGTTCCAGCTTCAATGAATTTTTCTGCGACGAAAATGATGCGTGGTCCTTCAGCAGACTTGTACTCGTAGGCATTTGCATTTGGGTAGCATGCGTGGTTCGCGAACCTAGAAGGTTTCCACATTTTTCTGCATCGATGTGAACTACTCGACCACCACGGGACAGTTCCTTCACCCGCATGACGTACTCGTTGTACCTCGGTCTTCGGCATCTTACCCTTGACGGGAATCCCAGTATACTCCGCAATAAACTCGTTTTCACGAATGTCATCCTCTGCGAAGAGAGCCCAGTATCCATCTCGAAGTTTCCGGACAGCACACTTCTTGAACAACAGGTCATTCTTGCAGCCCGGTCCGATGGAGCAGTTTTCAGCGTTGCACACGTACATTTCGGAAGCGTTTCTGCATCGTGAGTACGCACATTCAACGTAGTTCTTGCTGCGGCATTCGCAACGCGTTGAATATGTTGAAGTCTCGAAGACGATGCCAAAATCCGAGTACGGGACCTCGTCGATAAGTTTGACGCTGTCAGGCCATGTCTCCACAACATCAATGTCACCAATCGAATCATCTTGCAATCCACTTGGCACCAAACCAGTCGACACCGTCCCGCTGCCTCTTGCATCGCCCTCGTCGTAGGTCATCGTCGCAGGCTCACTTGCACTCGCGTCAGTCGTCATGACGCCACCCGCATTTCGGAGCTGCCCTGCGATGACGTACGGAGAACGGAGATGGTTGAATCGATGCTGTCGATTCCGTGGCGTGGGCCATGGATTGTTGCTTTTCTTTGCTTCTTGCTTTTTGTCGAGCTCAGAACGTGTTGGCCATGTTGTCTGCTGCGTTGTCTGCGGCGCTGCCTGCTGCTGCGTCTGCTGCGGCACTTCCTGCTGCTGCGTTGGTGGCGTTGTCTGCGGCGGCGTTGTCTGCAGCAGCGTTGTTTGGACGAATCGCCCGTTGTCACCTCTTGCCCTCTGTACGCGTTTCGGTCGACCACGGCGTGTCATCTTCGAAAATGAGGCTGAAATTGTGGTAGCGAGCGTTGGCAGATATGTTGCCACGCGCTTGCGTCCTCAAATGTCGCGCTAAGATTGCATATGGTTGCATGTTGGATATAAGATATAAGATTATGTGACCAGGGTAAGACTTCGACGAAAGTCATCTGGCTCAGTGGTCGATGCCTAGTGTGAGAAGACGTAGGACGTGGGTTCGATTCCCGCACCGTGCAGTTTTGCGCGCACGTTCCGTGTTATCAGAGTTGCAGTAGTCTCTATTTCTTGTTGGGATATCTTACTGAGATATAGTCTGACCAGAGCAGATTCATAATTAGTCTATGTACGATGATATCAACGACCCAAACATGACTACAGATGAGTACTTCGCGAATCGCACTATTTTGACGATGACAAATACAATGGATAAACTAAGCGGTCGCAGAGCGGCTCCCCATACGGCGCACGAATGGATTATGTGGAAGTTTTTAAGTCCGAGCTCTTACATTCGGTGAATCTCAACGGTATCATGCCGCACAAGCTGATCCTCAAGAAGGGCACCCCTATCATGCCGACGAGGAACTTAAATCCAGACTTGGGACTCTGTAATGGTACACGACTGCTGCGTAGTGGAGCTTAAACCGCATATGATTCACGCGACTATCATAACTGGAGAGCGCCAAGGGCAACGTGCGGATCATGTTCATCTGTGGCGCCAAAATCCGCGACTTTCCCTTCCAGCTACGACGCAAGGAGTTTCCTGCACAACCAGCTTTTGCGCTGACAAGCAAAGGGACAGAAACACACACGCGCACCAAGTCGTCCGTGCGCACCAGTCGTCCGTGCGCACCAAGTCGTCCGTGCGCACCAAATCGTCCACGCAGCAACACACACGCGCACCAAGTCGTCCACGCGCAGCAACACACACGCGCACCAAGTCGTCCGTGCGCACCAAGTCGTCCGTGCGCACCAAATCGTCCACGCGCAGCAACACGCACGCGCACCAAGTCGACAGTGCGCACCAAGTCGTCCGTGCGCACCAAGTCGTCCACGCGCAGCAACACGCACCAAGTCGTCCGTGCGCTCCAAGTCGTCCGTGCGCTCCAAGTCGTCCACGCGCACCAAGTCGTCCGTGCGCAACAACACACGCGCACCAAGTCGACCACGCGCAGCAACACACGCGCAGCGTTGTTTGGACGAATCGCCCGTTGTCACCTCTTGCCCTCTGTACGCGTTTCGGTCGACCACGGCGTGTCATCTTCGAAAATGAGGCTGAAATTGTGGTAGCGAGCGTTGGCAGATATGTTGCCACGCGCTTGCGTCCTCAAATGTCGCGCTAAGATTGCATATGGTTGCATGTTGCATGTTGATATAAGATATAAGATTATGTGACCAGGGTAAGACTTCGACGAAAGTCATCTGGCTCAGTGGTCGATGCCTAGTGTGAGAAGACGTAGGACGTGGGTTCGATTCCCGCACCGTGCAGTTTTGCGCGCACGTTCCGTGTTATCAGAGTTGCAGTAGTCTCTATTTCTTGTTGGGATATCTTACTGAGATATAGTCTGACCAGAGCAGATTCATAATTAGTCTATGTACGATGATATCAACGACCCAAACATGACTACAGATGAGTACTTCGCGAATCGCACTATTTTGACGATGACAAATACAATGGATAAACTAAGCGGTCGCAGAGCGGCTCCCCATACGGCGCACGAATGGATTATGTGGAAGTTTTTAAGTCCGAGCTCTTACATTCGGTGAATCTCAACGGTATCATGCCGCACAAGCTGATCCTCAAGAAGGGCACCCTATCATGCCGACGAGGAACTTAAATCCAGACTTGGGACTCTGTAATGGTACACGACTGCTGCGTAGTGGAGCTTAAACCGCATATGATTCACGCGACTATCATAACTGGAGAGCGCCAAGGGCAACGTGCGGATCATGTTCATCTGTGGCGCCAAAATCCGCGACTTTCCCTTCCAGCTACGACGCAAGGAGTTTCCTGCACAACCAGCTTTTGCGCTGACAAGCAAAGGGACAGAAACACACGCGCGGTCGTCGTCCGTGCGCAAGTCGTCCGTGCGCACCAAGTCGTCCGTGCGCACCAAATCGTCCACGCGCAGCAACACACGCGCACCAAGTCGTCCACGCGCAGCACACACGCGCACCAAGTCGTCCGTGCGCACCAAGTCGTCCGCGCACAAAGTCGTCCACGCGCAGCAACACACGCGCCAAGTCGACAGTGCGCAGTCGTCCGTGCGCACAAGTCGTCCACGCGCAGCACACACGCGCACCAAGTCGTCCACGCGCACCAAGTCGTCCGTGCGCAACAACACACGCGCACCAAGTCGACCACGCGCAGCAACACACACGCGCAGCGTTGTTTGGACGAATCGCCCGTTGTCACCTCTTGCCCTCTGTACGCGTTTCGGTCGACCACGGCGTGTCATCTTCGAAAATGAGGCTGAAATTGTGGTAGCGAGCGTTGGCAGATATGTTGCCACGCGCTTGCGTCCTCAAATGTCGCGCTAAGATTGCATATGGTTGCATGTTGCATGTTGGATATAAGATATAAGATTATGTGACCAGGGTAAGACTTCGACGAAAGTCATCTGGCTCAGTGGTCGATGCCTAGTGTGAGAAGACGTAGGACGTGGGTTCGATTCCCGCACCGTGCAGTTTTGCGCGCACGTTCCGTGTTATCAGAGTTGCAGTAGTCTCTATTTCTTGTTGGGATATCTTACTGAGATATAGTCTGACCAGAGCAGATTCATAATTAGTCTATGTACGATGATATCAACGACCCAAACATGACTACAGATGAGTACTTCGCGAATCGCACTATTTTGACGATGACAAATACAATGGATAAACTAAGCGGTCGCAGAGCGGCTCCCCATACGGCGCACGAATGGATTATGTGGAAGTTTTTAAGTCCGAGCTCTTACATTCGGTGAATCTCAACGGTATCATGCCGCACAAGCTGATCCTCAAGAAGGGCACCCCTATCATGCCGACGAGGAACTTAAATCCAGACTTGGGACTCTGTAATGGTACACGACTGCTGCGTAGTGGAGCTTAAACCGCATATGATTCACGCGACTATCATAACTGGAGAGCGCCAAGGGCAACGTGCGGATCATGTTCATCTGTGGCGCCAAAATCCGCGACTTTCCCTTCCAGCTACGACGCAAGGAGTTTCCTGCACAACCAGCTTTTGCGCTGACAAGCAAAGGGACAGAAACACACACGCGCACCAAGTCGTCCGTGCGCACCAAGTCGTCGTGCACCAAGTCGTCCGTGCGCACAAATCGTCCACGCGCAGCAACACACGCGCACCAAGTCGTCCACGCGCAGCAACACACACGCGCAGCGTTGTTTGGACGAATCGCCCGTTGTCACCTCTTGCCCTCTGTACGCGTTTCGGTCGACCACGGCGTGTCATCTTCGAAAATGAGGCTGAAATTGTGGTAGCGAGCGTTGGCAGATATGTTGCCACGCGCTTGCGTCCTCAAATGTCGCGCTAAGATTGCATATGGTTGCATGTTGCATGTTGGATATAAGATATAAGTTATGTGACCAGGGTAAGATTTCGACGAAAGTCATCTGGCTCAGTGGTCGATGCCTAGTGTGAGAAGACGTAGGACGTGGGTTCGATTCCCGCACCGTGCAGTTTTGCGCGCACGTTCCGTGTTATCAGAGTTGCAGTAGTCTCTATTTCTTGTTGGGATATCTTACTGAGATATAGTCTGACCAGAGCAGATTCATAATTAGTCTATGTACGATGATATCAACGACCCAAACATGACTACAGATGAGTACTTCGCGAATCGCACTATTTTGACGATGACAAATACAATGGATAAACTAAGCGGTCGCAGAGCGGCTCCCCATACGGCGCACGAATGGATTATGTGGAAGTTTTTAAGTCCGAGCTCTTACATTCGGTGAATCTCAACGGTATCATGCCGCACAAGCTGATCCTCAAGAAGGGCACCCTATCATGCCGACGAGGAACTTAAATCCAGACTTGGGACTCTGTAATGGTACACGACTGCTGCGTAGTGGAGCTTAAACCGCATATGATTCACGCGACTATCATAACTGGAGAGCGCCAAGGGCAACATGCGGATCATGTTCATCTGTGGCGCCAAAATCCGCGACTTTCCTTCCAGCTACGACGCAAGGAGTTTCCTGCACAACCAGCTTTTGCGCTGACAAGCAAAGGGACAGAAACACACGCGCACCAAGTCGTCCGTGCGCACCAAGTCGTCCGTGCGCACCAAGTCGTCCGTGCGCACCAAGTCGTCCACGCGCAGCAACACACACGCGCACCAAGTCGTCCACGCGCAGCAACACACGCGCAGCGTTGTTTGGACGAATCGCCCGTTGTCACCTCTTGCCCTCTGTACGCGTTTCGGTCGACCACGGCGTGTCATCTTCGAAAATGAGGCTGAAATTGTGGTAGCGAGCGTTGGCAGATATGTTGCCACGCGCTTGCGTCCTCAAATGTCGCGCTAAGATTGCATATGGTTGCATGTTGCATGTTGGATATAAGATATAAGGTTATGTGACCAGGGTAAGATTTCGACGAAAGTCATCTGGCTCAGTGGTCGATGCCTAGTGTGAGAAGACGTAGGACGTGGGTTCGATTCCCGCACCGTGCAGTTTTGCGCGCACGTTCCGTGTTATCAGAGTTGCAGTAGTCTCTATTTCTTGTTGGGATATCTTACTGAGATATAGTCTGACCAGAGCAGATTCATAATTAGTCTATGTACGATGATATCAACGACCCAAACATGACTACAGATGAGTACTTCGCGAATCGCACTATTTTGACGATGACAAATACAATGGATAAACTAAGCGGTCGCAGAGCGGCTCCCCATACGGCGCACGAATGGATTATGTGGAAGTTTTTAAGTCCGAGCTCTTACATTCGGTGAATCTCAACGGTATCATGCCGCACAAGCTGATCCTCAAGAAGGGCACCCCTATCATGCCGACGAGGAACTTAAATCCAGACTTGGGACTCTGTAATGGTACACGACTGCTGCGTAGTGGAGCTTAAACCGCATATGATTCACGCGACTATCATAACTGGAGAGCGCCAAGGGCAACGTGCGGATCATGTTCATCTGTGGCGCCAAAATCCGCGACTTTCCCTTCCAGCTACGACGCAAGGAGTTTCCTGCACAACCAGCTTTTGCGCTGACAAGCAAAGGGACAGAAACACACACGCGCACCAAGTCGTCCACGCGCAGCAACACACGCGCACCAAGTCGTCCGTGCGCACCAAGTCGTCCGTGCGCAGCACACACGCGCACCAAGTCGTCCGTGCGCACCAAATCGTCCACGCGCAGCAACACACGCGCACCAAGTCGACAGTGCGCACCAAGTCGTCCGTGCGCACCAAGTCGTCCACGCGCAGCAACACACGCGCACCAAGTCGTCCGTGCGCTCCAAGTCGTCCACGCGCACCAAGTCGTCCGTGCGCAACAACACACACGCGCACCAAGTCGACCACGCGCAGCAACACACACGCGCAGCGTTGTTTGGACGAATCGCCCGTTGTCACCTCTTGCCCTCTGTACGCGTTTCGGTCGACCACGGCGTGTCATCTTCGAAAATGAGGCTGAAATTGTGGTAGCGAGCGTTGGCAGATATGTTGCCACGCGCTTGCGTCCTCAAATGTCGCGCTAAGATTGCATATGGTTGCATGTTGCATGTTGGATATAAGATATAAGGTTATGTGACCAGGGTAAGATTTCGACGAAAGTCATCTGGCTCAGTGGTCGATGCCTAGTGTGAGAAGACGTAGGACGTGGGTTCGATTCCCGCACCGTGCAGTTTTGCGCGCACGTTCCGTGTTATCAGAGTTGCAGTAGTCTCTATTTCTTGTTGGGATATCTTACTGAGATATAGTCTGACCAGAGCAGATTCATAATTAGTCTATGTACGATGATATCAACGACCCAAACATGACTACAGATGAGTACTTCGCGAATCGCACTATTTTGACGATGACAAATACAATGGATAAACTAAGCGGTCGCAGAGCGGCTCCCCATACGGCGCACGAATGGATTATGTGGAAGTTTTTAAGTCCGAGCTCTTACATTCGGTGAATCTCAACGGTATCATGCCGCACAAGCTGATCCTCAAGAAGGGCACCCCTATCATGCCGACGAGGAACTTAAATCCAGACTTGGGACTCTGTAATGGTACACGACTGCTGCGTAGTGGAGCTTAAACCGCATATGATTCACGCGACTATCATAACTGGAGAGCGCCAAGGGCAACGTGCGGATCATGTTCATCTGTGGCGCCAAAATCCGCGACTTTCCCTTCCAGCTACGACGCAAGGAGTTTCCTGCACAACCAGCTTTTGCGCTGACAAGCAAAGGGACAGAAACACACGCGCACCAAGTCGTCCACGCGCAGCAACACACACGCGCACCAAGTCGTCCGTGCGCACCAAGTCGTCCGTGCGCAGCAACACCACGCGCACCAAGTCGTCCGTGCGCACCAAATCGTCCACGCGCAGCAACACACGCGCACCAAGTCGACAGTGCGCACCAAGTCGTCCGTGCGCACCAAGTCGTCCACGCGCAGCAACACACACGCGCACCAAGTCGTCCGTGCGCTCCAAGTCGTCCACGCGCACCAAGTCGTCCGTGCGCAACACACACACGCGCACCAAGTCGACCACGCGCAGCAACACACGCGCAGCGTTGTTTGGACGAATCGCCCGTTGTCACCTCTTGCCCTCTGTACGCGTTTCGGTCGACCACGGCGTGTCATCTTCGAAAATGAGGCTGAAATTGTGGTAGCGAGCGTTGGCAGATATGTTGCCACGCGCTTGCGTCCTCAAATGTCGCGCTAAGATTGCATATGGTTGCATGTTGCATATAAGATATAAGGTTATGTGACCAGGGTAAGATTTCGACGAAAGTCATCTGGCTCAGTGGTCGATGCCTAGTGTGAGAAGACGTAGGACGTGGGTTCGATTCCCGCACCGTGCAGTTTTGCGCGCACGTTCCGTGTTATCAGAGTTGCAGTAGTCTCTATTTCTTGTTGGGATATCTTACTGAGATATAGTCTGACCAGAGCAGATTCATAATTAGTCTATGTACGATGATATCAACGACCCAAACATGACTACAGATGAGTACTTCGCGAATCGCACTATTTTGACGATGACAAATACAATGGATAAACTAAGCGGTCGCAGAGCGGCTCCCCATACGGCGCACGAATGGATTATGTGGAAGTTTTTAAGTCCGAGCTCTTACATTCGGTGAATCTCAACGGTATCATGCCGCACAAGCTGATCCTCAAGAAGGGCACCCCTATCATGCCGACGAGGAACTTAAATCCAGACTTGGGACTCTGTAATGGTACACGACTGCTGCGTAGTGGAGCTTAAACCGCATATGATTCACGCGACTATCATAACTGGAGAGCGCCAAGGGCAACGTGCGGATCATGTTCATCTGTGGCGCCAAAATCCGCGACTTTCCTTCCAGCTACGACGCAAGGAGTTTCCTGCACAACCAGCTTTTGCGCTGACAAGCAAAGGGACAGAAACACACACGCGCACCAAGTCGTCCACGCGCAGCAACACACGCGCACCAAGTCGTCCGTGCGCACCAAGTCGTCCGTGCGCACCAAATCGTCACGCGCAGCAACACACACGCACCAAGTCGTCCACGCGCAGCAACACACGCGCACCAAGTCGTCCGTGCGCACCAAGTCGTCCGTGCGCACCAAGTCGTCCGTGCGCACCAAATCGTCCACGCGCAGCAACACACGCGCACCAAGTCGACAGTGCGCACCAAGTCGTCCGTGCGCACCAAGTCGTCCACGCGCAGCAACACACACGCGCACCAAGTCGTCCGTGCGCTCCAAGTCGTCCGTGCGCTCCAAGTCGTCCACGCGCACCAAGTCGTCCGTGCGCAACAACACACACGCGCACCAAGTCGACCACGCGCAGCAACACACACGCGCAGCGTTGTTTGGACGAATCGCCCGTTGTCACCTCTTGCCCTCTGTACGCGTTTCGGTCGACCACGGCGTGTCATCTTCGAAAATGAGGCTGAAATTGTGGTAGCGAGCGTTGGCAGATATGTTGCCACGCGCTTGCGTCCTCAAATGTCGCGCTAAGATTGCATATGGTTGCATGTTGCATGTTGGATATAAGATATAAGGTTATGTGACCAGGGTAAGATTTCGACGAAAGTCATCTGGCTCAGTGGTCGATGCCTAGTGTGAGAAGACGTAGGACGTGGGTTCGATTCCCGCACCGTGCAGTTTTGCGCGCACGTTCCGTGTTATCAGAGTTGCAGTAGTCTCTATTTCTTGTTGGGATATCTTACTGAGATATAGTCTGACCAGAGCAGATTCATAATTAGTCTATGTACGATGATATCAACGACCCAAACATGACTACAGATGAGTACTTCGCGAATCGCACTATTTTGACGATGACAAATACAATGGATAAACTAAGCGGTCGCAGAGCGGCTCCCCATACGGCGCACGAATGGATTATGTGGAAGTTTTTAAGTCCGAGCTCTTACATTCGGTGAATCTCAACGGTATCATGCCGCACAAGCTGATCCTCAAGAAGGGCACCCCTATCATGCCGACGAGGAACTTAAATCCAGACTTGGGACTCTGTAATGGTACACGACTGCTGCGTAGTGGAGCTTAAACCGCATATGATTCACGCGACTATCATAACTGGAGAGCGCCAAGGGCAACGTGCGGATCATGTTCATCTGTGGCGCCAAAATCCGCGACTTTCCCTTCCAGCTACGACGCAAGGAGTTTCCTGCACAACCAGCTTTTGCGCTGACAAGCAAAGGGACAGAACACACACGCGCACCAAGTCGTCCGTGCGCACCAAGTCGTCCGTGCGCACCAAGTCGTCCGTGCGCACCAAATCGTCCACGCGCAGCAACACACACGCGCACCAAGTCGTCCGTGCGCACCAAGTCGTCCGTGCGCACCAAGTCGTCCACGCGCACCAAGTCGTCCGTGCGCAACAACACACACGCGCACCAAGTCGACCACGCGCAGCAACACACACGCGCAGCGTTGTTTGGACGAATCGCCCGTTGTCACCTCTTGCCCTCTGTACGCGTTTCGGTCGACCACGGCGTGTCATCTTCGAAAATGAGGCTGAAATTGTGGTAGCGAGCGTTGGCAGATATGTTGCCACGCGCTTGCGTCCTCAAATGTCGCGCTAAGATTGCATATGGTTGCATGTTGCATGTTGATATAAGATATAAGGTTATGTGACCAGGGTAAGATTTCGACGAAAGTCATCTGGCTCAGTGGTCGATGCCTAGTGTGAGAAGACGTAGGACGTGGGTTCGATTCCCGCACCGTGCAGTTTTGCGCGCACGTTCCGTGTTATCAGAGTTGCAGTAGTCTCTATTTCTTGTTGGGATATCTTACTGAGATATAGTCTGACCAGAGCAGATTCATAATTAGTCTATGTACGATGATATCAACGACCCAAACATGACTACAGATGAGTACTTCGCGAATCGCACTATTTTGACGATGACAAATACAATGGATAAACTAAGCGGTCGCAGAGCGGCTCCCCATACGGCGCACGAATGGATTATGTGGAAGTTTTTAAGTCCGAGCTCTTACATTCGGTGAATCTCAACGGTATCATGCCGCACAAGCTGATCCTCAAGAAGGGCACCCTATCATGCCGACGAGGAACTTAAATCCAGACTTGGGACTCTGTAATGGTACACGACTGCTGCGTAGTGGAGCTTAAACCGCATATGATTCACGCGACTATCATAACTGGAGAGCGCCAAGGGCAACGTGCGGATCATGTTCATCTGTGGCGCCAAAATCCGCGACTTTCCCTTCCAGCTACGACGCAAGGAGTTTCCTGCACAACCAGCTTTTGCGCTGACAAGCAAAGGGACAGAAACACACACGCGCACCAAGTCGTCCGTGCGCACCAAGTCGTCCGTGCGCACCAAGTCGTCCGTGCGCACCAAGTCGTCCACGCGCAGCAACACACACGCGCACCAAGTCGTCCGTGCGCACCAAGTCGTCCGTGCGCTCCAAGTCGTCCACGCGCACCAAGTCGTCCGTGCGCAACAACACACGCGCACCAAGTCGACCACGCGCAGCAACACACACGCGCAGCGTTGTTTGGACGAATCGCCCGTTGTCACCTCTTGCCCTCTGTACGCGTTTCGGTCGACCACGGCGTGTCATCTTCGAAAATGAGGCTGAAATTGTGGTAGCGAGCGTTGGCAGATATGTTGCCACGCGCTTGCGTCCTCAAATGTCGCGCTAAGATTGCATATGGTTGCATGTTGCATGTTGGATATAAGATATAAGGTTATGTGACCAGGGTAAGATTTCGACGAAAGTCATCTGGCTCAGTGGTCGATGCCTAGTGTGAGAAGACGTAGGACGTGGGTTCGATTCCCGCACCGTGCAGTTTTGCGCGCACGTTCCGTGTTATCAGAGTTGCAGTAGTCTCTATTTCTTGTTGGGATATCTTACTGAGATATAGTCTGACCAGAGCAGATTCATAATTAGTCTATGTACGATGATATCAACGACCCAAACATGACTACAGATGAGTACTTCGCGAATCGCACTATTTTGACGATGACAAATACAATGGATAAACTAAGCGGTCGCAGAGCGGCTCCCCATACGGCGCACGAATGGATTATGTGGAAGTTTTTAAGTCCGAGCTCTTACATTCGGTGAATCTCAACGGTATCATGCCGCACAAGCTGATCCTCAAGAAGGGCACCCCTATCATGCCGACGAGGAACTTAAATCCAGACTTGGGACTCTGTAATGGTACACGACTGCTGCGTAGTGGAGCTTAAACCGCATATGATTCACGCGACTATCATAACTGGAGAGCGCCAAGGGCAACGTGCGGATCATGTTCATCTGTGGCGCCAAAATCCGCGACTTTCCCTTCCAGCTACGACGCAAGGAGTTTCCTGCACAACCAGCTTTTGCGCTGACAAGCAAAGGGACAGAAACACACACGCGCACCAAGTCGTCCGTGCGCACCAAGTCGTCCGTGCGCACCAAGTCGTCCGTGCGCACCAAATCGTCCACGCGCAGCAACACACACGCGCACCAAGTCGTCCACGCGCAGCAACACACACGCGCACCAAGTCGTCCACGCGCAGCAACACACACGCGCACCAAGTCGTCCGTGCGCACCAAGTCGTCCGTGCGCACCAAGTCGTCCACGCGCAGCACACACACGCGCACCAAGTCGTCCGTGCGCTCCAAGTCGTCCGTGCGCTCCAAGTCGTCCACGCGCACCAAGTCGTCCGTGCGCAACAACACACGCGCACCAAGTCGACCACGCGCAGCAACACACACGCGCAGCGTTGTTTGGACGAATCGCCCGTTGTCACCTCTTGCCCTCTGTACGCGTTTCGGTCGACCACGGCGTGTCATCTTCGAAAATGAGGCTGAAATTGTGGTAGCGAGCGTTGGCAGATATGTTGCCACGCGCTTGCGTCCTCAAATGTCGCGCTAAGATTGCATATGGTTGCATGTTGCATGTTGATATAAGATATAAGGTTATGTGACCAGGGTAAGATTTCGACGAAAGTCATCTGGCTCAGTGGTCGATGCCTAGTGTGAAGACGTAGGACGTGGGTTCGATTCCCGCACCGTGCAGTTTTGCGCGCACGTTCCGTGTTATCAGAGTTGCAGTAGTCTCTATTTCTTGTTGGGATATCTTACTGAGATATAGTCTGACCAGAGCAGATTCATAATTAGTCTATGTACGATGATATCAACGACCCAAACATGACTACAGATGAGTACTTCGCGAATCGCACTATTTTGACGATGACAAATACAATGGATAAACTAAGCGGTCGCAGAGCGGCTCCCCATACGGCGCACGAATGGATTATGTGGAAGTTTTTAAGTCCGAGCTCTTACATTCGGTGAATCTCAACGGTATCATGCCGCACAAGCTGATCCTCAAGAAGGGCACCCTATCATGCCGACGAGGAACTTAAATCCAGACTTGGGACTCTGTAATGGTACACGACTGCTGCGTAGTGGAGCTTAAACCGCATATGATTCACGCGACTATCATAACTGGAGAGCGCCAAGGGCAACGTGCGGATCATGTTCATCTGTGGCGCCAAAATCCGCGACTTTCCCTTCCAGCTACGACGCAAGGAGTTTCCTGCACAACCAGCTTTTGCGCTGACAAGCAAAGGGACAGAAACACACACGCGCACCAAGTCGTCCGTGCGCACCAAGTCGTCCGTGCGCACCAAGTCGTCCGTGCGCCAAATCGTCCACGCGCAGCAACACACGCGCACCAAGTCGTCCACGCGCAGCAACACACACGCGCACCAAGTCGTCCGTGCGCACCAAGTCGTCCGTGCGCACCAAATCGTCCACGCGCAGCAACACACGCGCACCAAGTCGACAGTGCGCACCAAGTCGTCCGTGCGCACCAAGTCGTCCACGCGCAGCACACACGCGCACCAAGTCGTCCGTGCGCTCCAAGTCGTCCGTGCGCTCCAAGTCGTCCACGCGCACCAAGTCGTCCGTGCGCAACAACACACACGCGCACCAAGTCGACCACGCGCAGCACACACACGCGCAGCGTTGTTTGGACGAATCGCCCGTTGTCACCTCTTGCCCTCTGTACGCGTTTCGGTCGACCACGGCGTGTCATCTTCGAAAATGAGGCTGAAATTGTGGTAGCGAGCGTTGGCAGATATGTTGCCACGCGCTTGCGTCCTCAAATGTCGCGCTAAGATTGCATATGGTTGCATGTTGCATGTTGGATATAAGATATAAGGTTATGTGACCAGGGTAAGATTTCGACGAAAGTCATCTGGCTCAGTGGTCGATGCCTAGTGTGAGAAGACGTAGGACGTGGGTTCGATTCCCGCACCGTGCAGTTTTGCGCGCACGTTCCGTGTTATCAGAGTTGCAGTAGTCTCTATTTCTTGTTGGGATATCTTACTGAGATATAGTCTGACCAGAGCAGATTCATAATTAGTCTATGTACGATGATATCAACGACCCAAACATGACTACAGATGAGTACTTCGCGAATCGCACTATTTTGACGATGACAAATACAATGGATAAACTAAGCGGTCGCAGAGCGGCTCCCATACGGCGCACGAATGGATTATGTGGAAGTTTTTAAGTCCGAGCTCTTACATTCGGTGAATCTCAACGGTATCATGCCGCACAAGCTGATCCTCAAGAAGGGCACCCCTATCATGCCGACGAGGAACTTAAATCCAGACTTGGGACTCTGTAATGGTACACGACTGCTGCGTAGTGGAGCTTAAACCGCATATGATTCACGCGACTATCATAACTGGAGAGCGCCAAGGGCAACGTGCGGATCATGTTCATCTGTGGCGCCAAAATCCGCGACTTTCCCTTCCAGCTACGACGCAAGGAGTTTCCTGCACAACCAGCTTTTGCGCTGACAAGCAAAGGGACAGAAACACACACGCGCACCAAGTCGTCCGTGCGCACCAAGTCGTCCGTGCGCACCAAGTCGTCCGTGCGCACCAAATCGTCCACGCGCAGCAACACACACGCGCACCAAGTCGTCCACGCGCAGCAACACACGCGCACCAAGTCGTCCACGCGCAGCACACACACGCGCACCAAGTCGTCCGTGCGCACCAAGTCGTCCGTGCGCACCAATCGTCCACGCGCAGCAACACACGCGCACCGTCGTCCGTGCGCTCCAAGTCGTCCGTGCGCTCCAAGTCGTCCACGCGCACCAAGTCGTCCGTGCGCAACAACACACACGCGCACCAAGTCGACCACGCGCAGCAACACACACGCGCAGCGTTGTTTGGACGAATCGCCCGTTGTCACCTCTTGCCCTCTGTACGCGTTTCGGTCGACCACGGCGTGTCATCTTCGAAAATGAGGCTGAAATTGTGGTAGCGAGCGTTGGCAGATATGTTGCCACGCGCTTGCGTCCTCAAATGTCGCGCTAAGATTGCATATGGTTGCATGTTGCATGTTGGATATAAGATATAAGGTTATGTGACCAGGGTAAGATTTCGACGAAAGTCATCTGGCTCAGTGGTCGATGCCTAGTGTGAGAAGACGTAGGACGTGGGTTCGATTCCCGCACCGTGCAGTTTTGCGCGCACGTTCCGTGTTATCAGAGTTGCAGTAGTCTCTATTTCTTGTTGGGATATCTTACTGAGATATAGTCTGACCAGAGCAGATTCATAATTAGTCTATGTACGATGATATCAACGACCCAAACATGACTACAGATGAGTACTTCGCGAATCGCACTATTTTGACGATGACAAATACAATGGATAAACTAAGCGGTCGCAGAGCGGCTCCCATACGGCGCACGAATGGATTATGTGGAAGTTTTTAAGTCCGAGCTCTTACATTCGGTGAATCTCAACGGTATCATGCCGCACAAGCTGATCCTCAAGAAGGGCACCCCTATCATGCCGACGAGGAACTTAAATCCAGACTTGGGACTCTGTAATGGTACACGACTGCTGCGTAGTGGAGCTTAAACCGCATATGATTCACGCGACTATCATAACTGGAGAGCGCCAAGGGCAACGTGCGGATCATGTTCATCTGTGGCGCCAAAATCCGCGACTTTCCCTTCCAGCTACGACGCAAGGAGTTTCCTGCACAACCAGCTTTTGCGCTGACAAGCAAAGGGACAGAAACACACACGCGCACCAAGTCGTCCGTGCGCACCAGTCGTCCGTGCGCACCAAGTCGTCCGTGCGCACCAAATCGTCCACGCGCAGCAACACACACGCGCACCAAGTCGTCCACGCGCAGCAACACACACGCGCACCAAGTCGTCCACGCGCAGCAACACACACGCGCACCAAGTCGTCCGTGCGCACCAAGTCGTCCGTGCGCACCAAGTCGTCCACGCGCAGCAACACACACGCGCACCAAGTCGTCCGTGCGCTCCAAGTCGTCCGTGCGCTCCAAGTCGTCCACGCGCACCAAGTCGTCCGTGCGCAACAACACACGCGCACCAAGTCGACCACGCGCAGCAACACACACGCGCAGCGTTGTTTGACGAATCGCCCGTTGTCACCTCTTGCCCTCTGTACGCGTTTCGGTCGACCACGGCGTGTCATCTTCGAAAATGAGGCTGAAATTGTGGTAGCGAGCGTTGGCAGATATGTTGCCACGCGCTTGCGTCCTCAAATGTCGCGCTAAGATTGCATATGGTTGCATGTTGCATGTTGGATATAAGATATAAGATTATGTGACCAGGGTAAGATTTCGACGAAAGTCATCTGGCTCAGTGGTCGATGCCTAGTGTGAGAAGACGTAGGACGTGGGTTCGATTCCCGCACCGTGCAGTTTTGCGCGCACGTTCCGTGTTATCAGAGTTGCAGTAGTCTCTATTTCTTGTTGGGATATCTTACTGAGATATAGTCTGACCAGAGCAGATTCATAATTAGTCTATGTACGATGATATCAACGACCCAAACATGACTACAGATGAGTACTTCGCGAATCGCACTATTTTGACGATGACAAATACAATGGATAAACTAAGCGGTCGCAGAGCGGCTCCCCATACGGCGCACGAATGGATTATGTGGAAGTTTTTAAGTCCGAGCTCTTACATTCGGTGAATCTCAACGGTATCATGCCGCACAAGCTGATCCTCAAGAAGGGCACCCCTATCATGCCGACGAGGAACTTAAATCCAGACTTGGGACTCTGTAATGGTACACGACTGCTGCGTAGTGGAGCTTAAACCGCATATGATTCACGCGACTATCATAACTGGAGAGCGCCAAGGGCAACGTGCGGATCATGTTCATCTGTGGCGCCAAAATCCGCGACTTTCCCTTCCAGCTACGACGCAAGGAGTTTCCTGCACAACCAGCTTTTGCGCTGACAAGCAAAGGGACAGAAACACACACGCGCACCAAGTCGTCCACGCGCAGCAACACACACGCGCACCAAGTCGTCCGTGCGCACCAAGTCGTCCGCACCAAACGTCCACGCGCAGCAACACACACGCGCACCAAGTCGTCCACGCGCAGCAACACACGCGCACCAAGTCGACAGTGCGCACCAAGTCGTCCGTGCGCACCAAGTCGTCCACGCGCAGCAACACACGCGCACCAAGTCGTCCGTGCGCCAAGTCGTCCGTGCGCACCAAGTCGTCCACGCGCACCAAGTCGTCCGTGCGCAACAACACACACGCGCACCAAGTCGACCACGCGCAGCAACACACACGCGCAGCGTTGTTTGGACGAATCGCCCGTTGTCACCTCTTGCCCTCTGTACGCGTTTCGGTCGACCACGGCGTGTCATCTTCGAAAATGAGGCTGAAATTGTGGTAGCGAGCGTTGGCAGATATGTTGCCACGCGCTTGCGTCCTCAAATGTCGCGCTAAGATTGCATATGGTTGCATGTTGCATGTTGGATATAAGATATAAGGTTATGTGACCAGGGTAAGACTTCGACGAAAGTCATCTGGCTCAGTGGTCGATGCCTAGTGTGAGAAGACGTAGGACGTGGGTTCGATTCCCGCACCGTGCAGTTTTGCGCGCACGTTCCGTGTTATCAGAGTTGCAGTAGTCTCTATTTCTTGTTGGGATATCTTACTGAGATATAGTCTGACCAGAGCAGATTCATAATTAGTCTATGTACGATGATATCAACGACCCAAACATGACTACAGATGAGTACTTCGCGAATCGCACTATTTTGACGATGACAAATACAATGGATAAACTAAGCGGTCGCAGAGCGGCTCCCCCATACGGCGCACGAATGGATTATGTGGAAGTTTTTAAGTCCGAGCTCTTACATTCGGTGAATCTCAACGGTATCATGCCGCACAAGCTGATCCTCAAGAAGGGCACCCCTATCATGCCGACGAGGAACTTAAATCCAGACTTGGGACTCTGTAATGGTACACGACTGCTGCGTAGTGGAGCTTAAACCGCATATGATTCACGCGACTATCATAACTGGAGAGCGCCAAGGGCAACGTGCGGATCATGTTCATCTGTGGCGCCAAAATCCGCGACTTTCCCTTCCAGCTACGACGCAAGGAGTTTCCTGCACAACCAGCTTTTGCGCTGACAAGCAAAGGGACAGAAACACACACGCGCACCAAGTCGTCCACGCGCAGCAACACACACGCGCACCAGTCGTCCGCACCAAGTCGTCCGTGCGCACCAATCGTCCACGCGCAGCAACACACGCGCACCAAGTCGTCCACGCGCAGCAACACACGCGCACCAAGTCGTCCGTGCGCACCAAGTCGTCCGTGCGCACCAAGTCGTCGCACCAAATCGTCCACGCGCAGCGCACACACGCGCACCAGTCGACAGTGCGCACCAAGTCGTCCGTGCGCACCAAGTCGTCCACGCGCAGCAACACACACGCGCACCAAGTCGTCCGTGCGCCAAGTCGTCCAAGTCGTCCACGCGCACCAAGTCGTCCGTGCGCAACAACACACACGCGCACCAAGTCGACCACGCGCAGCAACACACACGCGCAGCGTTGTTTGACGAATCGCCCGTTGTCACCTCTTGCCCTCTGTACGCGTTTCGGTCGACCACGGCGTGTCATCTTCGAAAATGAGGCTGAAATTGTGGTAGCGAGCGTTGGCAGATATGTTGCCACGCGCTTGCGTCCTCAAATGTCGCGCTAAGATTGCATATGGTTGCATGTTGGATATAAGATATAAGATTATGTGACCAGGGTAAGACTTCGACGAAAGTCATCTGGCTCAGTGGTCGATGCCTAGTGTGAGAAGACGTAGGACGTGGGTTCGATTCCCGCACCGTGCAGTTTTGCGCGCACGTTCCGTGTTATCAGAGTTGCAGTAGTCTCTATTTCTTGTTGGGATATCTTACTGAGATATAGTCTGACCAGAGCAGATTCATAATTAGTCTATGTACGATGATATCAACGACCCAAACATGACTACAGATGAGTACTTCGCGAATCGCACTATTTTGACGATGACAAATACAATGGATAAACTAAGCGGTCGCAGAGCGGCTCCATACGGCGCACGAATGGATTATGTGGAAGTTTTTAAGTCCGAGCTCTTACATTCGGTGAATCTCAACGGTATCATGCCGCACAAGCTGATCCTCAAGAAGGGCACCCCTATCATGCCGACGAGGAACTTAAATCCAGACTTGGGACTCTGTAATGGTACACGACTGCTGCGTAGTGGAGCTTAAACCGCATATGATTCACGCGACTATCATAACTGGAGAGCGCCAGGGCAACGTGCGGATCATGTTCATCTGTGGCGCCAAAATCCGCGACTTTCCTTCCAGCTACGACGCAAGGAGTTTCCTGCACAACCAGCTTTTGCGCTGACAAGCAAAGGGACAGAAACACACACGCGCACCAAGTCGTCCACGCGCAGCAACACACGCGCACCAAGTCGTCCGTGCGCACCAAGTCGTCCGTGCGCACCAAACGTCCACGCGCAGCAACACACGCGCACCAAGTCCACGCGCAGCAACACACACGCGCACCAAGTCGTCCGTGCGCACAAGTCGTCCGTGCGCACCAAGTCGTCCGTGCGCACCAAATCGTCCACGCGCAGCAACACACACGCGCAAGTCGACAGTGCGCACCAAGTCGTCCGTGCGCACCAAGTCGTCCACGCGCAGCAACACACACGCGCACCACGTCCGTGCGCTCCAAGTCGTCCGTGCGTCCAGTCGTCGCACCAAGTCGTCCGTGCAACAACACACACGCGCACCAAGTCGACCACGCGCAGCAACACACACGCGCAGCGTTGTTTGGACGAATCGCCCGTTGTCACCTCTTGCCCTCTGTACGCGTTTCGGTCGACCACGGCGTGTCATCTTCGAAAATGAGGCTGAAATTGTGGTAGCGAGCGTTGGCAGATATGTTGCCACGCGCTTGCGTCCTCAAATGTCGCGCTAAGATTGCATATGGTTGCATGTTGGATATAAGATATAAGATTATGTGACCAGGGTAAGACTTCGACGAAAGTCATCTGGCTCAGTGGTCGATGCCTAGTGTGAGAAGACGTAGGACGTGGGTTCGATTCCCGCACCGTGCAGTTTTGCGCGCACGTTCCGTGTTATCAGAGTTGCAGTAGTCTCTATTTCTTGTTGGGATATCTTACTGAGATATAGTCTGACCAGAGCAGATTCATAATTAGTCTATGTACGATGATATCAACGACCCAAACATGACTACAGATGAGTACTTCGCGAATCGCACTATTTTGACGATGACAAATACAATGGATAAACTAAGCGGTCGCAGAGCGGCTCCCCATACGGCGCACGAATGGATTATGTGGAAGTTTTTAAGTCCGAGCTCTTACATTCGGTGAATCTCAACGGTATCATGCCGCACAAGCTGATCCTCAAGAAGGGCACCCCTATCATGCCGACGAGGAACTTAAATCCAGACTTGGGACTCTGTAATGGTACACGACTGCTGCGTAGTGGAGCTTAAACCGCATATGATTCACGCGACTATCATAACTGGAGAGCGCCAAGGGCAACGTGCGGATCATGTTCATCTGTGGCGCCAAAATCCGCGACTTTCCTTCCAGCTACGACGCAAGGAGTTTCCTGCACAACCAGCTTTTGCGCTGACAAGCAAAGGGACAGAATCTCCAGAACTTGGTCCTTTACTGTCGATGCCGTGCTATTCCCATGGTTAGTTATACGTGGCTCTATCTAGAGTTACCTCGCGGGAGAATTTCAAGGCATTAATTGTAAGAACTAGATGGTGTCTACACCAACAACATTATGTACAGACGTCTTTTCCACTCCCACAGCGTGACGTTGACAAATGCTTTTCTTAGTATTTGACGCGTGCAGATGTTTGTATTCAGTGTGTGTGTGCGTAAGTGTGTGTGAGAGTGAGTGAGAGGAGTGAGTGAGTGAGTGAGTGAGTGAGAGTGTAGCGTCGGCTCCACAACCCCATACACCTGGGCAACCTGCGGACAGCGTCAGGCAGGAAAAATATAAATTACAATTCGTGCCGACAGAAGGGTTCAACTCTCGATCGCTTGCGTGAGCTTCACGTGATCTAACAACTAACCCACTGCTACTAACTCGATGATTTCCCTCTCGACGCAGCGATCAAATTGCCGGAGGGGAACGTCAACTCCCATGAGTTCTGTGAATGTGGATACCCACGCCACTTCACGAAGTACTGGATACGTCCTCTGCGACGACGTCGCGCAAGAAGTTGTTCCACATGATAGTGGAGCTCTTCATTATCATCGAGAAGAGCTGGGGTGGACGGCGGTCCGTCTGCCTTCCAGCAGGTGCCGATGTCGGCGATGCAGCTCCACGAGCAATTGCCTGTAACTCCCACACGTTGCCTTTGCCGTTAGCATCGGCGTGTTCCTTTTGAACATCTTGGCTTTCAGCCATCGCGCCGCGCACACTGCGTAAGACGCTCAACCTCGTCGAGAGGAAGTCATCGACTTGCTTGCGTACCGCAAGAGGGCTGACATCAGCAAGCTCGAGCTATCCCTCCCCCACCAAGCCCGTGGCCACGAAGTGGCGGGGAAAGGGTGACGCACGGGTGCGCTAAGCCGTTCACGTAGAACGGAGTGAATCCTGAAGAGGCATGCACGGCATTGTTCAATGCAAACTCGACAAGCGGGAGCATGGCGCTCCACCGCTTAGGAGTTTCAGCGCACACGCTGCGCAAGACGTCCTTGACGATGCGATTGACGCGTTCGGTCTGACCGTGGGTCTGCAGATGGTCCGCCGTGGGCATGTCCAGTCGTGTGTCTAGCACCCAAAGACGGACGTCCAAAACTTCCCCGTGAAGCGCGGATCTCGATCCGAGACGATCGTCTCCGGCAGCCCATGCTGCCGAACGACGCGATCGATGAACAGCGAGGCTGTACTCTCCCCATCAATGGAGTCCGGCACCGCCACTAAGTGAGCCATCTTGCTCAATCGGTCAACAAAGACCACAATACCCGTGTTGCCTGCCGAGTCCTTCGGCAGGCCAAACACAAAGTCCATACTCATGGACTGCCAACACCCACTGGATACAGGCAAGCTCTCCAGCGGCGCCGCTGCATCCGGCGAGGGTTTTACCCGTTGACACGTCTCGCACGTGCGGACCCACTTGTACAGCTTGGGCCACCAGTACATGGAGCTCACTGAGCTATAGGTCTTCTCGCGACCAAGATGGCCGCTCGTGGGAGCGTCGTGAACCTCGTAGAGTATCCGTTCCTCATCATGAGGCACACCCACACGTGGAGGGTTATCGGGACCCGTGCTGTAGTACAGCAGGCCGCCATCGCAGGCGTAGCGATGCAGCACGCGCGCAAGCGCCCAGACAGTTCTGTCTTCGAGTCTTTAAACTCCTCACTCCCAGAATGCGCAGCAATGCGACACAGGACTCGTCCTGTGCATACGCTGCTCGGATCAAATCTGTCACCGACGACGTCACCATCGTGACATGAGAAAGCTCATAGTCCAGTCGGCGCGACAGCGCATTGGCCAGGACATTTTGCCTGCCAGGCTTGTTCTTCACCTCGAAGTTGTACTCCGCGAAGAAGGAGAGCCATCAGGCCATCCTCTGCGAGAGGTGAGGCGACTGTGTCGCAGTGTGTAGCGACGCATGATCCGTGAAGATCACGAATGGCTTAGAGCCGAGCAGATGCACCCTGAATTTGGCGAGAGCGTACTTCATTGCAAGTAGCTCCTTGTCGTGAACTGGGTAGTTCTTCTCCGCAGCTTTAAGCTGGCGAGACTCAAACGCGATCACACGTTCACGCCCCTCGGCGTCAACTTGAAGCAAAGAGCAGCCTATGGCAAAATCGGAAGCGTCACAGACGACGCTAAACGGACGATCGGGGTCCGGCAGCGCCAGTATCGGCGCCTGCAGGAGGCTCTCCTTGATCTGCGCAAACGCAGCCTCGTGCTCGGCATGCCAACACCAGTCCGTATCCTTCTTAAGGAGATTGGACAATGGCCTAGCCAGCTCAGCGTAATTTTCGCTGTACTTGTGCAAGAAAATGGCGAGGCCAAGCCACTTGCGAAGGTCCTTCTGGTTCATAGGAACCGGCCAGTCAACAATGGCCTTCACCTTGGCAGGATCTGCCCGCAAGCCACGCTTCCAA
>JAAVTH010000783.1:0-10559 GCA_011947325.1 Phytophthora macrochlamydospora | reverse complement strand
GCTTTGGTCCTGGTGGGTCGGCGGCCTTCAGGTACGGAGAAAAGGACGCCTGTGTCCGTGGTAGACCTCGAAAGAGGTCGTTGCGCTGGCTGCCCCACGGGTGACATGCCAGCTGTACCAGGGCTGGAGGTGCCCTTAGTGTCGACGGGTTGGGCCTCCTGGTGGTCCAGTGGGTTGTGTATACAACTCACGAAGTTCATCCCTCCGGTTGGGGTTCGAGGCCCTGCGGGGCTCCCGGGCCGCCTACAGAAAACATCCAGAAGAAAGGAAATGATTAACTTCACATCCAAATATCCCATTCAAATTCAATCATCATTCAACAGATCAGATTTCAGAATAGCAAATACCCCCAACCATATGAACAACCAGGAAACAAGTTAAGCATCTGAATCAACTAGTGTCGACGGGTGACCGGTGGCGAAGTCCGCACAGCGTCTTCCCACTCATCTGCCGTCAACCCTAACGGAATGTGGACGGCATCGCTCCAATCCCTCTCGGTTAGAATACTATTGCACATCCGACGCAAAATCGGGTAGTCTCGGTACTATCGTGCTCGGGGTCCCCACGGCGCTTCTCCCGTCGGCGTAGCGTTCCAGTGGCGAACCACGAAAGGTAGTATATGAAGGAGTGCCCATTCTTCTGGAGGAATATGGTCTGGCTTGTGCCGCCCTGATTGCACTTGAGTCTACTGCTCCACTCTCCGCCAGTTGTCAGAAAGTCCAGCCATTTTCCGATTCTGGGTCGCATCGGGCGCTGTCGTGGCCGGGAGCCAGGTGGAGCAGAACTGGCGCAGAGCTTCTGGTTGCCTGCCATCCTTGCTTAACCGCGCAATAATTTCGGTTTGTTGGCGATAGGCCTCAATTTGTCCCCAATGTAGGATTGAGCCTGGATGTAAGGTCTTGGCTGCTAGTTCTGGAAATGGCAGGAATGCGAATAAATGTCAAAGCGCGCTAGGCTTTGTTAACAGCCATGGCCATAACGATTCCAGTGATTTCACTTGTTCACGATCGTTGGGAAGGGAAAAATGTCGACGATATCTCTTACACCATCGGGATAGGGACTCACGATTTTCTTCGACAGCCGTTAGCAATTTTCTGCGTTGAGCAATCGAAAGATTATCAGAGCTCCTGGCTTTCAATAGCGTAGTGTAGACTTTCGCTGCCATCCTGGTAGTTGTTGTCCACCGTGCTCGCTCCGGCAACGGCGGATCTTCTACTTCAACTTTGGATCAAATGCATATGTGTCCATGCCTGCCAGCGCAAAGATGGTATCTTCTGCAGTTGAGACTCGGATGTCAAGAGTTGTTTTATGCGGATCCGCGGTTCGCACGATCTTCCAGCGCATCCGGGCGTGCACTACGTCTAGCCGCTGTCGAGTCGTCAGGCACGTAATCCGCAGTGAGTTGACTTCGTCAGAGTCTTCAATTTCTTCTGATGCTGCCTCTCCCTCCTCGTTCACCACTACGATTTCGACAACGAAACCGATCTCACTGGTTGCCAAGGTTACCTTCGCGTGTGGGTTTGAGTGCGTGAGGGGTTCGGCCCAGTCGTGATGCCTGACTAACTCCAAAGCATATTCCGGATCCCCTTCTGCTTGCCAGCGGTAGAACAAGTCACCGTGACGTACTTCGTAAAAGTGACGCTCATCTTGCTTCTGACGAGGAGATGGTGGCGAGAGTGGCGATCTGGGTAGCTGATATGAGACCAAAGAAGTACATTGCCAAACAATTGGGGACTGGCTGGACTGTCACCAGCTGCACGCCTGGCCTACAAGCACTTCAGGTACTTCCAGGTCTTCCTCAGAAATTATAACTATTGCAAACACGGAATATCACCATCACCACGCAGTCGTGACTTCGGTTGTGCAGTATTTGGTCGTTTAGAGATATTATGATGTGCGCTAACATTTACAAAATCCTGGTGCGCATCTGGACCTTAAAATTAAATTGATTGTCGTTTATTTGGGAAGGTTGTCGTCGAGCTCTCGCTCTCATGATGGCGATTGTAGTGAGAACAGCTATCCAACGGCAGATAGCACGTTAGAAACCATCACACGTGGCTTCGGTGGTGCTAAGGCAAGTATCGACATCGTAGAGGCAAGGTTTGACCAAGAACCTGTTGCAGTTGTCGACCAAATGCTTTCAAGCAGCCACAAAAATGCATATGGAGTAGTTGGTCAACTAGGCGTAGACGGAAGAGTAGCTGAGTAACAACTACCAGTTCTCAATTTACCAACAACAGCAACAATCGCACTGCCAAGTCGAACGTCGACGGCCCAACCTGCCCGAGTCCTTCAGTGCCAACCAGCTTCCTAAGTGCTACCAAACCAATAGAGCAAGCTCTAATGTGACAGCGGTGAACCAACAGAATGCGGTCAGGTTTAAAGCACTCATTGACATACTAGGCAACATTGAACTGCACTACACTTTGATGTTATTGAGAGCGTCATCCAAGAGCAGCGACTCGGCCATTCTCGTGGTCTCTTGATAATTATCGTGGACCATGCTCTGGACAAACTCATCGAACTGTCTAGCCAACGCTCCGAGCATTTCGTTGGGGTTATTCAGGTGCAGCAGAGTTTGACGAGCGCACGTCTGTCCGAATGTACCAGACCCGTTTGCTGACCGGCGGAAAACACCCCAACCAGTGCCTTCAACATGCAGTCCTCGGAAAGACCCATCGCCTCGAATCGACGATTTCCACACCACCACGTCTCGGTCTCCCTCTACAAACCTCTTGTTGACGAAGCGATGCACAAGAGATTCACAGCCACCACCTTCCAGTCTCCTGGTGTAGCGCACTTTGATGGCCATCGTATTCTTCGGGTCGTCCACGTTGTCGTATTCCTCTCTTCCCTCTTGCTGGTGGATCATACTCGACATCATCCAAATGGAATCGCAGGTTTGTCGATAACCAAACGGGAACACTGTTTGCTGGCAGATCTCAACAATCGACACCCCTTGTTCGGTCGTCGTGACTCGCTCGAAGGCCGTAGGCTCCTCCGTGAAGCCCAATCCGCACGCCTTGAGAACTTGGTCCGTCTGCCTGTACACGTCGCTGAGTTCATGGCTGTACATGCCGTAGACAAGCTCGTCACTCGGCTGGAGGAATACGTCCGCGTAGAGGTTAGGAGTCTGCGCTGTGATTGCTCTCAGCGTTCTCATGTGCTGTCGGACCAAAGCGATGAGGTCTCTGATGAGTTCATTTTTGCCGCAGACAGCGGACAGCAAAAAACGATGCAGCTCCTCCGAAGCTTGGAGGTCCGTTAAACCTTGGCTAGCGATGACTTCCCAGACGGACATCTTTGGTCGAGCGGGAACCGCTGTCGTCCCCGCTGCCTTGTTTCGTGCGTGTAGAAGCAGTCGTTGTACTCTTGTGAGATTGACCAGTTGATGTTGTAGATCTTTCTTCTTGGCCTTTTGCTTTTCGTAGTAGGTGAGTATGGTTTTGCCTTCCATCGTGGACGTCATGGTCGGTTGATTATGAGCCGATTGTTCACTGGTAGATTGGGCACGATGGTGGCGCAATGAGTCACGAACACGTGGTTAGATTGGGAATGAGTGAATGCGCCGCAAGGCCAAAGTTGGGATTACCGGATTCCAATGGCCTGGACTAAATGATAATCACCACCATATGCCGCACCTGTCCTACACTGGAGGGTTTTTGTGGTGCAGGGCAGTGATACTTTTGACAAGCACCCAGTACATATCCCCTAGTACGCTTCAGCTGTTTGGACACCCAACAAATGCACTAGCTATTTAACACGACTGTTTTGAGTCATGCTGCAGTGATCTCACGAGAGTTATCCGGTCGCACCCTCTCGACACGGCTGGTGGCATTGCTTGCATTACTTGCCTTTTACAGATGCGCGATGAGAAGTAAATCGATCCAAGACAGTCCTATGAACGAGCAGCTGGCGAGCTCCTTGGGGTACCAGTGCCTGGTGAAGTTCTTGCTGCCGGACAGTACATAAACATTCAACATGGAACTCCCATAAGTGGGTTTCTGTCTTTGAGATTTGGCGGTAGCTAGAGCCAAAGTCGCAGTGATCGTTCGTCCTTCACTCTCCTTCCGCCCTCTCCCACTCGCGTGCCCTTCATCCGTTCACCTGCAATACCCTCTTCATCCTCTGGCTGCTCGTGGTCACTTTGAACGTGAAAACCGTGCGCCGCCAATGCTCTGCGGTCTTCGCACTTCCTGCACTTTTTCTGGATATCTACAGCGTCTTCCACACGATGGTTAATCGACTTTTCGCTCGCCTCTGTCAGCGCCTGCTCATGCTCCGTTACCTGTGTCTGCTACAAAAGCAACCGACTCTCCACGCCTGTCCAATTTTCACTCAGCTTGTCCATTGCTATAATACAGCGTGCTGCGTCTGGGCATATGCTGACTCTTTGGCATTGACCGCTGGCTCCCTCCACAACCTCGGCAGCCGTTGCTTTCGTATCGTCAATGAATCTACCTAGTTAGCAATGTCGCTAAGAGCTGCAGGGACACACCATAGTATTGATCACCAGCGCTTGAAGCGTTCCAATTGCTTGGCGAGCTGTCGCACTTCTTCAATTAGATCTGCGGACTCATCTCAATGGCATAGGCCGAGTTGTTACTCGGACGCCGCAGCTCATTGGCCACCAGCAGGAAGGACGTGCGCACAGCCTCAAGAACGTCTCTCCACTCGTCTTCGCCCAAACCATGCACTGCCCGAGCGCCAAACCGAGTACTGGTAGTATACTCGCACTCGGGGCCCATCGGAGAAGCGTGAGCCCTGGCGATGGATTCCGCCAAGTGTTGCAAATGTGTGAGAACTAAAAATCTGTGACGCGCGCATCTGGCACGTGTGAAAATGTTGTAGGCTTGGTCCAAAATCTACGGCATTTCTGTAATTCTGGATAGTGATCGCTAGGGTGTTGCTAGCTCGTGCTCTCCCAAACATGGTAAATACCACAACGCTATCATTTCCCAACTGTATCGTTGCACGTCATTTTTTTGTTTTGTTTCGCGCAAAAGCTGAGGAGTGGTCGTCCATAAATTTAAAACGACATGGTTTTAAACGGCAAGAAAACCTTAACTGGAGTCGCTCTACAGGAAAGATGTTTGCCCTCAAAAGCCTGCGAACCGGAACCTGCATCTTGTTCTCATTACCAAACTCCGAGATGACAAACTAGCTACTTGGCTTGGTGAAACTTCACCACAGCAGCCTAGTTAGCCTTCGCAAAAGCATTTTTACCCAAGTAGTACACGACGCTGTACTGTTTTGCCAATTGCGTTTTGTACAGTTGGTTTGCCGATTTCATGTCGGAGAATAGGATTGCCGCGCGAGTTGGGTCCACGCTTTTGCTTTTCAGCTTCTCAAGCATCTGCATCTCCTTTTCGGTTGGCTTGGGAAGGGTTTCAGCTAAGCGTTTCGCATGGGCTACCGCTGTATCGTGCTGAAGAATAGCCATATCCCTCTTGGTCTGTGCGGCGGCGGCTTTCATTTCGACCTTTTCCCATGCTGGCTGAACGCTTCAAGTTCGAGAGCTGCGATGGACTCAGACCAACGACGCGTTCTTCGTCATCTTCGTCGCTGGCATCGGTATTCGCCACTTCAGCCCGAAGCATGCGCTTGGGCGACAGTTCGTCGACTGCTCTAAGCGAGACCCGGAGAAGTCTTGGCCACAAAAGCGTCGACAGTAGCCAGCAAGACGGCAAAAGCGGTCAAGACGAGACAAAAGGACGCATCATGGTCGGCGGTGGCTGGGTCGAGTGCGAAGCGAATTTGATAATGAGCTGGCGATGCTCATGAGGAAAAAGTTTACCTGCGGAGCTTATCATTGTCTGCCGTCGGGATGGGAACTAATCCCAATAAAACTGCAATGTACTTTCAAGTTGTCTAGCAAACCAATGCAGGCATTACCTCCCAGCAGCAGACGATGTGGCTCAACCGGACAGACTTTTTAGTGGGATTCGTCTGAAACCTCAATTGTTCACAATCTTTGACGATTTAGATTCCACTCCTGTATCAGTGATACAGCATCACCATCGTGGTAAACTAAATCGTTTGTGATTAGAGATACAATATACCCGCAGTCACGGCTGCAACTGAACGAATACGGCCTTACAGCAACCAGATGATCTTCAACGCCCCTTTTCGGCCGCGGTAGGGGAGGAGAGGAAGCAGCTCCATGCGTCATGTGTAGCCAGCTGTAAATGGCAATGCAAAGTTTCCGGCGAACGAAGTTCGAAGGAAACAAGTTTTTCGGGTTGGATCGGAAAGAAGGCCATGTGCACAAGTGTTCGAAGATCCATCAAGCAGCGTCAGTGGATTGCCCGACAAGAGCACGAGGACGTCAGGGCACGACAAGAATCCCCGCGGCGGATTTAGATCCGCGACGCTGCAAACGACTTCGCCGAGGCAGGAGTTTCGTCTCGCCTTGTCCAACATCCGGCCGGTGGCAGCCAAACGTAGGTGTCCGAGTTATACTGCAGTAGTTTCGGCGGAGTCGGTTCAACAGAGCTCTCATTCAGTCTTTCGCTGCGTCGGCGCAACGAGCCTCCAGCGACAAGATCAACCGCGTGCAGACCTCGAACGTCTCGGCCGAAGCGCAAAATTTTCGGCTCTGTCGAAGGACCGGCAGCAACGGCATGGTGGATCAGTTGCGACCAAGACCCTCAGCTTGTTGTAGCTGACGCCTGGTGCAAGTCGATGCTACGAACGTCTCCATCCGACAAGGTGTTGAAATCACCTTCCGCCACACACCGCCAAGCTCCCACGCGTATTTTATTGTGGGGCTAGCGTGATCACCTGCCGCTGTCCGACGAAAGGCCGACTTACAAGGGCACCCAAGGCTTTCCAGCTAAGTGCTCGCTCTAATGATGTGTTGTTCACTGGTGTGCGCTCAGAGTCAGGCTTGGCAAAACCCGCTCGGCTCACCTTTGCTCACCAAGCTACTCAGTTAGGCGCCAAGGGCGAATATGCGTCGCACAGCACCCTACGGCAGGGTGGCGACATCTAAGTTGACGCGAAGTGGACGAACGACGTCAGGCAGACATGCGTTCGCTCAACACCCGTCGACAGGGTGGCGACATGTCTTGCGTCGAGGCATTCACGAGGCACGGTTAACTTGAGTCACGAGGAGGAGTGCGTGGTGGATCGAGAGTGGTGGCCGCCCTGGTTCGGCGTACAGCCACGGTGATAAGGTTTGTGCGGTATCTTTGATCATCAGATACTCACGCATTGTTTGTCTTCACCAGAGCTGCCCATCCACCGCTCAACTTGACTATATTGTGGGCTGCCTCAGTTTGTCTAGCTACGCGAGACACTCTGAGGCTAGTCTCATTAACCGATGAATGAGCAGCTCTGGTTTTTCCCACACACACACGGCTTCTTGTAGAGAACAGAAGAAAAGACATTATCAATCACAAGAAAGTCGGCTGACTCCCATTGTACGAGGTAAAATGGCTCGGTCAGCCAAAAACGACATGGGAGCCCAACAAAAATCTTCGCACAGTTGAAGGCCTCATCCAGCGCTATCACAACCGGAACGGCGATCGCTTAGGAGGACGGAATGCCGCGAGAACAGCTATCCAACGGCAGATAGCACGTTAGAAACCATCACACGTGACTTCGGTGGTGCTAAGGCAAGTATCGACATCGTAGAGGCAAGGTTTGACCAAGAACCTGTTGCAGTTGTCGACCAAATGCTTTCAAGCAGCCACAAAAATGCATATGGAGTAGTTGGTCAACTAGGCGTAGACGGAAGAGTAGCTGAGTAACAACTACCAGTTCTCAATTTACCAACAACAACAACAACAATCGCACTGCCAAGTCGAACGTCGACGGCCCAATCTGCCCGAGTCCTTCAGTGCCAACCAGCTTCCTAAGTGCTACCAAACCAATAGAGCAAGCTCTATTGCGACAGGTAGTCATTACTGTATATATCTTTCCGTTTACCAGTATCAATCTGCACAGCTACAACATTTCATAATCGTTTATGCAGTCGCTGATTTGGCAGCTCGCTCATTTCGACAACAGTAAGGGTTTTTAACTACAGCCCAGCTAGTTTCACTGTGTGTGAATGCACCAGTTTCTAATACATTAGGCTGTTCATGACGTCCCCATGTGATTCATTTGGTTTCGGAATACCACTTTACTGGTGGATTAAAACTTCGTACAACTCATCATATTCGGAATATACAACGAAGTAAAAGCAGCCAGAAAAAGCCAAAACGTGTTTGTATAGGAAATACCTTTGTGGACAAACTACGCTGTTAAGTTTGCTCCAGTTTTGGGTACCAGCAGCAGCGGCCAAAACGTGTTTGTATAGGAAGTACCTTTGTGGGCAAACTACGTTGTCGACCACGGCCACCAGCTTCGGATACCACCGGCAGCGGCGGGAGGGGCAGCAGCAGCGGCGGCAGGAGCAGCGGCAGCGGCAGCAGGAGCAGCGGCAGCGGCGGCAGGAGCAGCAGCAGCAGTATCCTTACCATGGACTTTGGCGTACAAACTCTTGTACGTCTCCATAAATTTAGAGATCTCCTTGTTGTCGGGGTATTTCCCCACTTTGAGGTAGGTTTCCATTCTATCAGGAGACCATCCCTTACCGACATAATGAGCAGCCAGCTTTGCGTCCTTAGCATTAGCCTGGGCAGCCTTGACTTCTTCTTGCAGGGATTTCTTCACGGCTGCTTGGATCTTTTTATCCGCTGCCTTTGAATCTTAGCCTTAGCCTTCTCGGCCGCCTTGATCTCGCTGTTCGCCGAGTGCTTCATCTTCAACAGCTTCAAATGGTTGAGACCAAGAATCTCTCTTCATCATCACCGTCGTCGCCGCTACCGTCGACATCTTCGTTGTCCGCAACTTCAGCACGAAGCATGCGCTGGGTCGACAGTTTGTCGACTGCGCTTGGAGCGAATGCCGGAGAGGTCTCGGCCACGGCAGAATCGATGCTAGCCAGTAGAACGGCGAAAGCGGCCAAAACGAGGCGGTACGGTCGCATGGTGGCCGGAAGTCGGCGGTTGGTCGGGGACGAAGCGAATTCGGAAATGAGTGGGCGATGTTCATTAGCCAGACAAACTATGATCCACTTCTCTCGTCAACTTTATCCTCATCATGAGGACAAAGACCACCATGAGGATACAAGTGGATCATAGTTTGTCTTCGGGATGGGGCTACTGTATTCCCAGCGGATACCTGTAGACCGAATATTGTCGGTGAATGTGATTGCCTTATGATAGATTTTTGTCGACAAAATGACTGTTCCCAGCGTGCATATTACTGATCCTCGGACTGTAATGCGGAAATCTGCTTGATCACTCTGTAGGATCAGAGAGGTTTACTACCCAACTACAGGTATCGTAATCTCAAAGCTTGACCACCTTCACAAATTCTCAGAGAGGTTTACTATCCAACTACAGGTATCGTAATCGCAAAGCTTGACCACCTTCACAAATTCTCAGAGAGGTTTACTATCCAACTACAGGTATCGTAATCGCAAAGCTTGACCACCTTCACAAATTCTCAGAGAGGTTTACTATCCAACTACAGGTATCGTAATCGCAAAGCTTGACCACCTTCACAAATTCTCAGAGAGGTTTACTATCCAACTACAGGTATCGTAATCGCAAAGCTTGACCATCTTCACAAATTCTTTCTAGAAAGTTCCGGTGGCCTGAACAGCGACTGCTTTCGTCTTCATGGGCGGCATGCTTAACCCCAACAAAAATATTTTTAGGATAAAAATAAGGATCAATTTTGAGAGCCCCGCTTGAAGTGTCCACGCGGACACTTGAGGCATGATCAACATAAAATGAAAGATCGCCATCTCTTTTGTCTGTAAATTTACGGATCTGCTCCACGGTCATCCAACAGCTTCATGGAGCTGCGCCAAAATCTTGGATGCTCAACGGAGGCTTCGGGCAGATTTATCCTTAAGTTTAGGATAAACTTCACAGCCGAACGGATGCATTACCTGCTTCTTGCAGACGCAGCGATCGCCGCCGCTTCTTGCTTGCGAGCCGAACGCTTGGAGCCCGGTTAGTGGAGGTGTCAACCGATGTCGATCTGTTTCGGAGCGGTGGTGGAGCTCGATTTTCGTTTGTCTTAGTCGACGTCAGTCGTTCTGGGTAGTTGCACGGGTTTGGTAGCTTTTGTCAGCATGAAAGATGTCGAAGCACGACCGATTGCTATCCCAGCGCTTTGTTCGGCACAAAGACACCTTGCAGATGCTGCACTCAAAGCTGGTCTTATACCCTAGGCGGCTGTGGTCTTGGTTTTCAATGTCGTGGTTTCGCCGGCAGCAGAGAACGCAGCTCCGCTGCAAAGCTCCTTCAATCCTTGTCTACAAACCAATTTATCAGAACTTCAGGATAGTTAGACTTAAAAAGCAACGCTTACCGCAATATGTGCCTTTGCCTGCGAAAGCCGCAAGTCGATCCACTCCTTCTCGGTCTCAAAATGAAAACGCTTCTTGTAGGAAAATTCGTTGGTTATCTCAAAGGAGCTGGCTTGACGAGTATTTTCAGTTATTGTACTGAGTGGACGTGGTGCTTTGGGTCGTTGCGAGAGAGCCTCAGCAGCTT
>JAAVTH010000782.1:0-22117 GCA_011947325.1 Phytophthora macrochlamydospora | reverse complement strand
CTGGTGGGTCGGCGGCCTTCAGGTACGGAGAAAAGGACGCCTGTGTCCGTGGTAGACCTCGAAAGGGTCGTTGCGCTAGCTGCCCCACGGGTGACATGCCAGCTGTACCAGGGCTGGAGGTGCCCTTAGTGTCGACGGGTTGGGCCTCCTGGTGGTCCAGTGGGTTGTGTATACAACTCACGAAGTTCATCCCTCCGGTTGGGGTTCGAGGCCCTGCAGGCTCCCGGGCCGCCTACAGAAAACATCCAGAAGAAAGGAAATGATTAACTTCACATCCAAATATCCCATTCAAATTCAATCATCATTCAACAGATCAGATTTCAGAATAGCAAATACCCCCAACCATATGAACAACCAGGAAACAAGTTAAGCATCTGAATCAACTAGTGTCGACGGGTGACCGGTGGCGAAGTCCGCACAGCGTCTTCCCACTCATCTGCCGTCAACCCTAACGGAATGTGGACGGCATCGCTCCAATCCCTCTCGGTTAGAATACTATTGCACATCCGACGCAAAATCGGGTAGTCTCGGTACTATCGTGCTCGGGGTCCCCACGGCGCTTCTCCCGTCGGCGTAGCGTTCCAGTGGCGAACCACGAAAGGTAGTATATGAAGGAGTGCCCATTCTTCTGGAGGAATATGGTCTGGCTTGTGCCGCCCTGATTGCACTTGAGTCTACTGCTCCACTCTCCGCCAGTTGTCAGAAAGTCCAGCCATTTTCCGATTCTGGGTCGCATCGGGCGCTGTCGTGGCCGGGAGCCAGGTGGAGCAGAACTGGCGCAGAGCTTCTGGTTGCCTGCCATCCTTGCTTAACCGCGCAATAATTTCGGTTTGTTGGCGATAGGCCTCAATTTGTCCCCAATGTAGGATTGAGCCTGGATGTAAGGTCTTGGCTGCTAGTTCTGGAAATGGCAGGAATGCGAATAAATGTCAAAGCGCGCTAGGCTTTGTTAACAGCCATGGCCATAACGATTCCAGTGATTTCACTTGTTCACGATCGTTGGGAAGGAAAAATGTCGACGATATCTCTTACACCATCGGGATAGGGACTCACGATTTTCTTCGACAGCCGTTAGCAATTTTCTGCGTTGAGCAATCGAAAGATTATCAGAGCTCCTGGCTTTCAATAGCGTAGTGTAGACTTTCGCTGCCATCCTGGTAGTTGTTGTCCACCGTGCTCGCTCCGGCAACGGCGGATCTTCTACTTCAACTTTGGATCAAATGCATATGTGTCCATGCCTGCCAGCGCAAAGATGGTATCTTCTGCAGTTGAGACTCGGATGTCAAGAGTTGTTTTATGCGGATCCGCGGTTCGCACGATCTTCCAGCGCATCCGGGCGTGCACTACGTCTAGCCGCTGTCGAGTCGTCAGGCACGTAATCCGCAGTGAGTTGACTTCGTCAGAGTCTTCAATTTCTTCTGATGCTGCCTCTCCCTCCTCGTTCACCACTACGATTTCGACAACGAAACCGATCTCACTGGTTGCCAAGGTTACCTTCGCGTGTGGGTTTGAGTGCGTGAGGGGTCGGCCCAGTCGTGATGCCTGACTAACTCCAAAGCATATTCCGGATCCCCTTCTGCTTGCCAGCGGTAGAACAAGTCACCGTGACGTACTTCGTAAAAGTGACGCTCATCTTGCTTCTGACGAGGAGATGGTGGCGAGAGTGGCGATCTGGGTAGCTGATATGAGACCAAAGAAGTACATTGCCAAACAATTGGGGACTGGCTGGACTGTCACCAGCTGCACGCCTGGCCTACAAGCACTTCAGGTACTTCCAGGTCTTCCTCAGAAATTATAACTATTGCAAACACGGAATATCACCATCACCACGCAGTCGTGACTTCGGTTGTGCAGTATTTGGTCGTTTAGAGATATTATGATGTGCGCTAACATTTACAAAATCCTGGTGCGCATCTGGACCTTAAAATTAAATTGATTGTCGTTTATTTGGGAAGGTTGTCGTCGAGCTCGCTCTCATGATGGCGATTGTAGTGAGAACAGCTATCCAACGGCAGATAGCACGTTAGAAACCATCACACGTGGCTTCGGTGGTGCTAAGGCAAGTATCGACATCGTAGAGGCAAGGTTTGACCAAGAACCTGTTGCAGTTGTCGACCAAATGCTTTCAAGCAGCCACAAAAAATGCATATGGAGTAGTTGGTCAACTAGGCGTAGACGGAAGAGTAGCTGAGTAACAACTACCAGTTCTCAATTTACCAACAACAGCAACAATCGCACTGCCAAGTCGAACGTCGACGGCCCAACCTGCCCGAGTCCTTCAGTGCCAACCAGCTTCCTAAGTGCTACCAAACCAATAGAGCAAGCTCTAATGTGACAGCGGTGAACCAACAGAATGCGGTCAGGTTTAAAGCACTCATTGACATACTAGGCAACATTGAACTGCACTACACTTTGATGTTATTGAGAGCGTCATCCAAGAGCAGCGACTCGGCCATTCTCGTGGTCTCTTGATAATTATCGTGGACCATGCTCTGGACAAACTCATCGAACTGTCTAGCCAACGCTCCGAGCATTTCGTTGGGGTTATTCAGGTGCAGCAGAGTTTGACGAGCGCACGTCTGTCCGAATGTACCAGACCCGTTTGCTGACCGGCGGAAAACACCCCAACCAGTGCCTTCAACATGCAGTCCTCGGAAAGACCCATCGCCTCGAATCGACGATTTCCACACCACCACGTCTCGGTCTCCCTCTACAAACCTCTTGTTGACGAAGCGATGCACAAGAGATTCACAGCCACCACCTTCCAGTCTCCTGGTGTAGCGCACTTTGATGGCCATCGTATTCTTCGGGTCGTCCACGTTGTCGTATTCCTCTCTTCCCTCTTGCTGGTGGATCATACTCGACATCATCCAAATGGAATCGCAGGTTTGTCGATAACCAAACGGGAACACTGTTTGCTGGCAGATCTCAACAATCGACACCCCTTGTTCGGTCGTCGTGACTCGCTCGAAGGCCGTAGGCTCCTCCGTGAAGCCCAATCCGCACGCCTTGAGAACTTGGTCCGTCTGCCTGTACACGTCGCTGAGTTCATGGCTGTACATGCCGTAGACAAGCTCGTCACTCGGCTGGAGGAATACGTCCGCGTAGAGGTTAGGAGTCTGCGCTGTGATTGCTCTCAGCGTTCTCATGTGCTGTCGGACCAAAGCGATGAGGTCTCTGATGAGTTCATTTTTGCCGCAGACAGCGGACAGCAAAACGATGCAGCTCCTCCGAAGCTTGGAGGTCCGTTAAACCTTGGCTAGCGATGACTTCCCAGACGGACATCTTTGGTCGAGCGGGAACCGCTGTCGTCCCCGCTGCCTTGTTTCGTGCGTGTAGAAGCAGTCGTTGTACTCTTGTGAGATTGACCAGTTGATGTTGTAGATCTTTCTTCTTGGCCTTTTGCTTTTCGTAGTAGGTGAGTATGGTTTTGCCTTCCATCGTGGACGTCATGGTCGGTTGATTATGAGCCGATTGTTCACTGGTAGATTGGGCACGATGGTGGCGCAATGAGTCACGAACACGTGGTTAGATTGGGAATGAGTGAATGCGCCGCAAGGCCAAAGTTGGGATTACCGGATTCCAATGGCCTGGACTAAATGATAATCACCACCATATGCCGCACCTGTCCTACACTGGAGGGTTTTTGTGGTGCAGGGCAGTGATACTTTTGACAAGCACCCAGTACATATCCCCTAGTACGCTTCAGCTGTTTGGACACCCAACAAATGCACTAGCTATTTAACACGACTGTTTTGAGTCATGCTGCAGTGATCTCACGAGAGTTATCCGGTCGCACCCCTCTCGACACGGCTGGTGGCATTGCTTGCATTACTTGCCTTTTACAGATGCGCGATGAGAAGTAAATCGATCCAAGACAGTCCTATGAACGAGCAGCTGGCGAGCTCCTTGGGGTACCAGTGCCTGGTGAAGTTCTTGCTGCCGGACAGTACATAAACATTCAACATGGAACTCCCATAAGTGGGTTTCTGTCTTTGAGATTTGGCGGTAGCTAGAGCCAAAGTCGCAGTGATCGTTCGTCCTTCACTCTCCTTCCGCCCTCTCCCACTCGCGTGCCCTTCATCCGTTCACCTGCAATACCCTCTTCATCCTCTGGCTGCTCGTGGTCACTTTGAACGTGAAAACCGTGCGCCGCCAATGCTCTGCGGTCTTCGCACTTCCTGCACTTTTCTGGATATCTACAGCGTCTTCCACACGATGGTTAATCGACTTTTCGCTCGCCTCTGTCAGCGCCTGCTCATGCTCCGTTACCTGTGTCTGCTACAAAAGCAACCGACTCTCCACGCCTGTCCAATTTTCACTCAGCTTGTCCATTGCTATAATACAGCGTGCTGCGTCTGGGCATATGCTGACTCTTTGGCATTGACCGCTGGCTCCCTCCACAACCTCGGCAGCCGTTGCTTTCGTATCGTCAATGAATCTACCTAGTTAGCAATGTCGCTAAGAGCTGCAGGGACACACCATAGTATTGATCACCAGCGCTTGAAGCGTTCCAATTGCTTGGCGAGCTGTCGCACTTCTTCAATTAGATCTGCGGACTCATCTCAATGGCATAGGCCGAGTTGTTACTCGGACGCCGCAGCTCATTGGCCACCAGCAGGAAGGACGTGCGCACAGCCTCAAGAACGTCTCTCCACTCGTCTTCGCCCAAACCATGCACTGCCCGAGCGCCAAACCGAGTACTGGTAGTATACTCGCACTCGGGGCCCATCGGAGAAGCGTGAGCCCTGGCGATGGATTCCGCCAAGTGTTGCAAATGTGTGAGAACTAAAAATCTGTGACGCGCGCATCTGGCACGTGTGAAAATGTTGTAGGCTTGGTCCAAAATCTACGGCATTTCTGTAATTCTGGATAGTGATCGCTAGGGTGTTGCTAGCTCGTGCTCTCCCAAACATGGTAAATACCACAACGCTATCATTTCCCAACTGTATCGTTGCACGTCATTTTTGTTTTGTTTCGCGCAAAAGCTGAGGAGTGGTCGTCCATAAATTTAAAACGACATGGTTTTAAACGGCAAGAAAACCTTAACTGGAGTCGCTCTACAGGAAAGATGTTTGCCCTCAAAAAGCCTGCGAACCGGAACCTGCATCTTGTTCTCATTACCAAACTCCGAGATGACAAACTAGCTACTTGGCTTGGTGAAACTTCACCACAGCAGCCTAGTTAGCCTTCGCAAAAGCATTTTACCCAAGTAGTACACGACGCTGTACTGTTTTGCCAATTGCGTTTTGTACAGTTGGTTTGCCGATTTCATGTCGGAGAATAGGATTGCCGCGCGAGTTGGGTCCACGCTTTTGCTTTTCAGCTTCTCAAGCATCTGCATCTCCTTTTCGGTTGGCTTGGGAAGGGTTTCAGCTAAGCGTTTCGCATGGGCTACCGCTGTATCGTGCTGAAGAATAGCCATATCCCTCTTGGTCTGTGCGGCGGCGGCTTTCATTTCGACCTTTTCCCATGCTGGCTGAACGCTTCAAGTTCGAGAGCTGCGATGGACTCAGACCAACGACGCGTTCTTCGTCATCTTCGTCGCTGGCATCGGTATTCGCCACTTCAGCCCGAAGCATGCGCTTGGGCGACAGTTCGTCGACTGCTCTAAGCGAGACCCGGAGAAGTCTTGGCCACAAAAGCGTCGACAGTAGCCAGCAAGACGGCAAAAGCGGTCAAGACGAGACAAAAGGACGCATCATGGTCGGCGGTGGCTGGGTCGAGTGCGAAGCGAATTTGATAATGAGCTGGCGATGCTCATGAGGAAAAGTTTACCTGCGGAGCTTATCATTGTCTGCCGTCGGGATGGGAACTAATCCCAATAAAACTGCAATGTACTTTCAAGTTGTCTAGCAAACCAATGCAGGCATTACCTCCCAGCAGCAGACGATGTGGCTCAACCGGACAGACTTTTTAGTGGGATTCGTCTGAAACCTCAATTGTTCACAATCTTTGACGATTTAGATTCCACTCCTGTATCAGTGATACAGCATCACCATCGTGGTAAACTAAATCGTTTGTGATTAGAGATACAATATACCCGCAGTCACGGCTGCAACTGAACGAATACGGCCTTACAGCAACCAGATGATCTTCAACGCCCCTTTTCGGCCGCGGTAGGGGAGGAGAGGAAGCAGCTCCATGCGTCATGTGTAGCCAGCTGTAAATGGCAATGCAAAGTTTCCGGCGAACGAAGTTCGAAGGAAACAAGTTTTTCGGGTTGGATCGGAAAGAAGGCCATGTGCACAAGTGTTCGAAGATCCATCAAGCAGCGTCAGTGGATTGCCCGACAAGAGCACGAGGACGTCAGGGCACGACAAGAATCCCCGCGGCGGATTTAGATCCGCGACGCTGCAAACGACTTCGCCGAGGCAGGAGTTTCGTCTCGCCTTGTCCAACATCCGGCCGGTGGCAGCCAAACGTAGGTGTCCGAGTTATACTGCAGTAGTTTCGGCGGAGTCGGTTCAACAGAGCTCTCATTCAGTCTTTCGCTGCGTCGGCGCAACGAGCCTCCAGCGACAAGATCAACCGCGTGCAGACCTCGAACGTCTCGGCCGAAGCGCAAAATTTTCGGCTCTGTCGAAGGACCGGCAGCAACGGCATGGTGGATCAGTTGCGACCAAGACCCTCAGCTTGTTGTAGCTGACGCCTGGTGCAAGTCGATGCTACGAACGTCTCCATCCGACAAGGTGTTGAAATCACCTTCCGCCACACACCGCCAAGCTCCCACGCGTATTTTATTGTGGGCTAGCGTGATCACCTGCCGCTGTCCGACGAAAGGCCGACTTACAAGGGCACCCAAGGCTTTCCAGCTAAGTGCTCGCTCTAATGATGTGTTGTTCACTGGTGTGCGCTCAGAGTCAGGCTTGGCAAAACCCGCTCGGCTCACCTTTGCTCACCAAGCTACTCAGTTAGGCGCCAAGGGCGAATATGCGTCGCACAGCACCCTACGGCAGGGTGGCGACATCTAAGTTGACGCGAAGTGGACGAACGACGTCAGGCAGACATGCGTTCGCTCAACACCCGTCGACAGGGTGGCGACATGTCTTGCGTCGAGGCATTCACGAGGCACGGTTAACTTGAGTCACGAGGAGGAGTGCGTGGTGGATCGAGAGAGTGGTGGCCGCCCTGGTTCGGCGTACAGCCACGGTGATAAGGTTTGTGCGGTATCTTTGATCATCAGATACTCACGCATTGTTTGTCTTCACCAGAGCTGCCCATCCACCGCTCAACTTGACTATATTGTGGGCTGCCTCAGTTTGTCTAGCTACGCGAGACACTCTGAGGCTAGTCTCATTAACCGATGAATGAGCAGCTCTGGTTTTTCCCACACACACACGGCTTCTTGTAGAGAACAGAAGAAAAGACATTATCAATCACAAGAAAGTCGGCTGACTCCCATTGTACGAGGTAAAATGGCTCGGTCAGCCAAAAACGACATGGGAGCCCAACAAAAATCTTCGCACAGTTGAAGGCCTCATCCAGCGCTATCACAACCGGAACGGCGATCGCTTAGGAGGACGGAATGCCGCGAGAACAGCTATCCAACGGCAGATAGCACGTTAGAAACCATCACACGTGACTTCGGTGGTGCTAAGGCAAGTATCGACATCGTAGAGGCAAGGTTTGACCAAGAACCTGTTGCAGTTGTCGACCAAATGCTTTCAAGCAGCCACAAAAATGCATATGGAGTAGTTGGTCAACTAGGCGTAGACGGAAGAGTAGCTGAGTAACAACTACCAGTTCTCAATTTACCAACAACAACAACAACAATCGCACTGCCAAGTCGAACGTCGACGGCCCAATCTGCCCGAGTCCTTCAGTGCCAACCAGCTTCCTAAGTGTTACCAAACCAATAGAGCAAGCTCTATTGCGACAGGTAGTCATTACTGTATATATCTTTCCGTTTACCAGTATCAATCTGCACAGCTACAACATTTCATAATCGTTTATGCAGTCGCTGATTTGGCAGCTCGCTCATTTCGACAACAGTAAGGGTTTTTAACTACAGCCCAGCTAGTTTCACTGTGTGTGAATGCACCAGTTTCTAATACATTAGGCTGTTCATGACGTCCCCATGTGATTCATTTGGTTTCGGAATACCACTTTACTGGTGGATTAAAACTTCGTACAACTCATCATATTCGGAATATACAACGAAGTAAAAGCAGCCAGAAAAAGCCAAAACGTGTTTGTATAGGAAATACCTTTGTGGACAAACTACGCTGTTAAGTTTGCTCCAGTTTTGGGTACCAGCAGCAGCGGCCAAAACGTGTTTGTATAGGAAGTACCTTTGTGGGCAAACTACGTTGTCGACCACGGCCACCAGCTTCGGATACCACCGGCAGCGGCGGGAGGGGCAGCAGCAGCGGCGGCAGGAGCAGCGGCAGCGGCAGCAGGAGCAGCGGCAGCGGCGGCAGGAGCAGCAGCAGCAGTATCCTTACCATGGACTTTGGCGTACAAACTCTTGTACGTCTCCATAAATTTAGAGATCTCCTTGTTGTCGGGGTATTTCCCCACTTTGAGGTAGGTTTCCATTCTATCAGGAGACCATCCCTTACCGACATAATGAGCAGCCAGCTTTGCGTCCTTAGCATTAGCCTGGGCAGCCTTGACTTCTTCTTGCAGGGATTTCTTCACGGCTGCTTGGATCTTTTTATCCGCTGCCTTTGAATCTTAGCCTTAGCCTTCTCGGCCGCCTTGATCTCGCTGTTCGCCGAGTGCTTCATCTTCAACAGCTTCAAATGGTTGAGACCAAGAATTCTCTCTTCATCATCACCGTCGTCGCCGCTACCGTCGACATCTTCGTTGTCCGCAACTTCAGCACGAAGCATGCGCTGGGTCGACAGTTTGTCGACTGCGCTTGGAGCGAATGCCGGAGAGGTCTCGGCCACGGCAGAATCGATGCTAGCCAGTAGAACGGCGAAAGCGGCCAAAACGAGGCGGTACGGTCGCATGGTGGCCGGAAGTCGGCGGTTGGTCGGGGACGAAGCGAATTCGGAAATGAGTGGGCGATGTTCATTAGCCAGACAAACTATGATCCACTTCTCTCGTCAACTTTATCCTCATCATGAGGACAAAGACCACCATGAGGATACAAGTGGATCATAGTTTGTCTTCGGGATGGGGCTACTGTATTCCCAGCGGATACCTGTAGACCGAATATTGTCGGTGAATGTGATTGCCTTATGATAGATTTTTGTCGACAAAATGACTGTTCCCAGCGTGCATATTACTGATCCTCGGACTGTAATGCGGAAATCTGCTTGATCACTCTGTAGGATCAGAGAGGTTTACTACCCAACTACAGGTATCGTAATCTCAAAGCTTGACCACCTTCACAAATTCTCAGAGAGGTTTACTATCCAACTACAGGTATCGTAATCGCAAAGCTTGACCACCTTCACAAATTCTCAGAGAGGTTTACTATCCAACTACAGGTATCGTAATCGCAAAGCTTGACCACCTTCACAAATTCTCAGAGAGGTTTACTATCCAACTACAGGTATCGTAATCGCAAAGCTTGACCACCTTCACAAATTCTCAGAGAGGTTTACTATCCAACTACAGGTATCGTAATCGCAAAGCTTGACCATCTTCACAAATTCTTTCTAGAAAGTTCCGGTGGCCTGAACAGCGACTGCTTTCGTCTTCATGGGCGGCATGCTTAACCCCAACAAAAATATTTTTAGGATAAAAATAAGGATCAATTTTGAGAGCCCGCTTGAAGTGTCCACGCGGACACTTGAGGCATGATCAACATAAAATGAAAGATCGCCATCTCTTTTGTCTGTAAATTTACGGATCTGCTCCACGGTCATCCAACAGCTTCATGGAGCTGCGCCAAAATCTTGGATGCTCAACGGAGGCTTCGGGCAGATTTATCCTTAAGTTTAGGATAAACTTCACAGCCGAACGGATGCATTACCTGCTTCTTGCAGACGCAGCGATCGCCGCCGCTTCTTGCTTGCGAGCCGAACGCTTGGAGCCCGGTTAGTGGAGGTGTCAACCGATGTCGATCTGTTTCGGAGCGGTGGTGGAGCTCGATTTTCGTTTGTCTTAGTCGACGTCAGTCGTTCTGGGTAGTTGCACGGGTTTGGTAGCTTTTTGTCAGCATGAAAGATGTCGAAGCACGACCGATTGCTATCCCAGCGCTTTGTTCGGCACAAAGACACCTTGCAGATGCTGCACTCAAAGCTGGTCTTATACCCTAGGCGGCTGTGGTCTTGGTTTTCAATGTCGTGGTTTCGCCGGCAGCAGAGAACGCAGCTCCGCTGCAAAGCTCCTTCAATCCTTGTCTACAAACCAATTTATCAGAACTTCAGGATAGTTAGACTTAAAAAGCAACGCTTACCGCAATATGTGCCTTTGCCTGCGAAAGCCGCAAGTCGATCCACTCCTTCTCGGTCTCAAAATGAAAACGCTTCTTGTAGGAAAATTCGTTGGTTATCTCAAAGGAGCTGGCTTGACGAGTATTTTCAGTTATTGTACTGAGTGGACGTGGTGCTTTGGGTCGTTGCGAGAGAGCCTCAGCAGCTTCACAACAGAAATCACCGAAACTTGGAAGATTTTGTTTGTGTTTTTGATACGCTTTATACGTAGTACAAAGCGATCTGTTCATCAGAAATGAAAAGGACTAAACTCACGTTAGCCTGAAAAATAACATATCATCGAAACCTAGTACTTACCTGCAAAAGCAAAATGTCTGGTGTGCGTTGTACACCAACGACATCAACATGCGAAGCCACACTGTCGCGGTCGGAGACAAGCGAGAGTGCTTCGACTTCACGTTTTTCAAATATCTTGAATAGACGTCGATACCGCCTTTACGCGGTTCCAAAGTGCAATAAGCGTCGGTATGATGTGCTTTGCGGGAGGTAAAGGCTGTCCTTTGTCATCAATCAACTTAACCAATGCCTTCCACAGAATCAGGTTTTGCTCCAACGTCGATCGATCAATGCAATGTCCAAGCTGAGCAGGATCGAAGTTGGGTACTGTGTCATTGTCGCCGTAAATCCAAGTCAGATATCCTTTTTGAATTGCTTCTAGTGCGGCACGATAAGTCCAAGAGACTCCAGGCTCGACGCCAACATGTACAACCCGAATGATTGCCGTCGCAGATGCGTATACAAGGAAGCCATCTTGCACGCCACCACAGGCTATATTGTGCAGAAGTTGAAGACGATGACTTGCCTCAGGAATCACATCACATAGCCGTCCACCAAAACCCATCGTGCTCACATCCACCGTCGAAAAATACCCCACGAAGCTGCCAGTGCTCGATCCCTCTGGACTGTGCGCGCTGTTGTTCGAGTTTTGTACTCCATGATGGCATGAAAGCGTCCGCGTCGAATATTCAGAACCGAAGCAACGTTATCCGGGGAGAAAGCAGCCACCGGCATACCTCTCCTGCAAATCGGTATTAGTACTTGGTCAGATTTGCTAGCAATAGAATTTCACGTACCTGCACAACAATCCGTACGATTTAAGCTGCTCTATATGATACATCGAATGCTTGTCAAGGAAAGTAGGGATGTGAGCAGCAATATTGTCTTCGTTGGCTGAACCAATCTTGGTATCTTGAGTTGAAAATGGTGCCATAAACCAAGCAGACAAGAGCGCCTCATCAATGATGAACCTAGCATTTTCGATCGACTCGTCATGTTCAGGCGCGGTAGTCGTGCTAGCACCAAGCAGACGATCAATCAGATCGTTTTCTACCCGAAACCGGCAGTAGGGCGTCACGACACAAGTTCTTCAGCTCTGCGCACTTCTTTTGGTGAGTTCATCTCTTGGAAATGACTGCCCCAGCATTGTTTCACGGGAGTTCTGACTAGTTTGTTGAAGCGAAAGCAAAAGAATGATAGTTTGCACGTCAGGATCACTTGCAGGATCAATCATAGTGTCGTCGGTAACAGAGCCACCACCAAAACGAGCAATGACTTTGAAGATCTTTGCTGCAACAGATCCAGTTATCCGAAACTTGCGCAGGACAAACCAATCCGGTGTTCTCTGCATCTTCGTCAACAACTGCACTTTGTCCTCGAATGCTGAAAACAAACCGCCTTCCAGGAAGTTATTGCGAGGTGCAGGGCGAGTCACGTACGTCCAATACTCAGGTCCAGCAATTGACATCGTTGTAAAACCCAACGCTACTTTTCCTAGTCCGGAGCGATACGCAACTGCATACGCATGCACTGGTAGTGTGCCGGGGCTGATAGGAAGCCGCTTGCTGGCCCAGTAAGCTGACTGCGCACCCTTTTCACCTATTGATTGTTGATACTGACTTGGGGTTTTCCCAAGGTAAATGGAAATCTCCCTGTGCGCTTGTGCGTACCAATAATGCTGCCACCAACATCAGTGATCTGCTGATTGACAGCCTCCGACTGGTAACCTCTGTCTAGAGCGTGGATGATTCCAGGTAAACGAATTTGACTCTCTGTTGAAGCCCCGCACATTGAACGCTGAAGAATGCGCACAATGTCCACAGTAGACTCCCCTCTAGCAGCGACATGACCTCCAAGGAATATTCCAGTAACCAGTGAAACTACTCCATGCTGCACCGGTCCATACCTACTCACGCATGTTTCTTGTAAGCACGGCAAGCCAGTCAAGTGCGCTGATGAATTACGGTACCCCTTTTTCGGATTGCGGATATGAGCTAGTCCAATATCATCGACGCTCGCAGAGCGTAGTCGTATGAGGTCATCGTCTAGCGATGCAATAGTAGTTCCAGAAACAAACCCGATATCGGTGCAGAGTCGCCGAATGAGCTCGGTGGCGTACGTCGTGTCACGATCTGGACTAAACGGAGCTGTCCACTGGTTCAAATCAACAATCTCCTGTCTGCTTCTCGTACTCAATGCTGCAAGAATGGGGCGATATCTGTCAAACGGCATGCATGTCTTGGCTGGTGGATAGCGCTTACTATTCCCGAAAAAGCATGACGGTGTTATGTGATAAATGCTCAGCCACAGCTCCACCTCCAAAAACTCAAATAGTTCATCTACGGTGACCGCTTCATCCTCAGCTAAGCGCGCGTTCACAAACTGTTGCAACTTCGAGAGAATTGGGGGATCCAGCCACGTGAACAGGATCTGTGATATGCTTATGCTTGCTGTGTTGTGTTGGGTGGTACCAAACATCCGATGTAAGAGCCGCTTGACGACGCAGTCTGCTTCTACTCGTGCCTTCTCCAGCAAAAGCATTTCCACGTCGTCCACCTGTACATGAACACGGCTGCAATTGACGTACTTCCAAGTCCCTGTAATTGTCTCCTCGTCATCGGAGTCGGTGTCCGACCACCACACGTCGTCGACGGATGATTCACTGTCGGACATGGCTTCTAGCACCAAGCGTGGGCGAGCAGTGCGGACAAGGCCAGTGAGCACAGCGCTGGTGCTTCAGCAGACCAACACTCTTTTTTATCCTAAAGATAATGTGTTAAGGATAAAATTTGTGCAGAAACGAAATACGCAACACTCAATTGATCCTCATTTTTAGGATAAATTTTGTTGGGGTTAACACTAGCGCTGCACTCATACTATTAACTCGTAACTATCACTTAGAGTAGAATAGAATTTGATTACCTAGTTATGTGGATTTCTGTAGTGCATTTGAGTATCCAGCTCGCTTTCCCACCATCGTGCCAAGACATGGCGTAAGCCATGCCCCGGACACTTCCCAACATCCACGAGAAGGATTACGGGCACTGGAAGTAGCAAAGCTTCCAAGACAAGAACAACGCCGTAAACGTGCCCTTCTCCTTGGCTCCCAAGGAGAAGCACGGCACGGCTAGTAGTTTTGAGACCTCCTCACTTTTACTCCTACGTCTAATACACTAGGCAACGTTCGTGCGGGATCGCCACCCGCATCGCGGCTTGTTGTTTTAGATTATTCCGGAAACACCACAATTTCTCGTAAGTGGCTAAACTATAAGGAATCACATCACGATCAGCCAGCGGCTCATTCACGTGGAATCCAGACGCGGTTGTTTCCCGATAATCGTTCATCATGTGCAGCAGGCTCGTTAAATTCCAACCTGTGTAAGGCTTGGACGAGTTCCGACTTGTGTATCCGGATATCTTTTGAGTGGTCATACATGAATTGGCAATGGGTCTTGAATGAGTTCTTCACTCCATCGATACTTGGAGCGTCCATTTGTATGTCTCGGAAGACAATATCGTTTCGAAGGCGCCAGACAGCATGGAATACAATCGCTGTGTGGACTTGCCACAACAGCAATAAAACTTTCCAATGTGATCTCCAAGATCTCTTGGCATCGTTTGATTCCGGGAATAAGAGTAGTTCCCAACTTAGCGGTCCCACAAAAGCTTTACGCCAAGGGGACCATAAGGCCTGCCACATTGCCCCAAGGCCTTGACAGGCATAGAAGCAATGTTCCGCCGTTTCAATGGCATTGCACGATGGCCGAACACAATTTTGAATGGTAGGATTTAATTCTACCAGAAAGGCAAGGCGCGATCCCATGGTAAGTCCTCCAAAGAAAAGCCGGAATATAACATCATGAACGACAGGAAGCATGCAGCGGCGCGACCAGACCAGTCTCGATAGGACTGCGTGGATGTCCCTCTGCGGGCATCCCAAACTCAGCAGAGGATGGCGTTCTAACGTAACTATCACTTAGATTAGGCTGAAGTCTACGGGACCAGTTTACGAACTAGTAGCCGATTTGCCATCACATCTCAAGATGCTTCCTCATTACCGTACATTTCTGCTGTGATATCGTCCGGAGCTAAGAGCCGTTCTCAACTGAGAGCATGCGCCGCACCGCACGGCAGAAATCCGAGCTGGTGATTGGCGCAGATAAATATATACTCTAAAACGCATGCGCTCGAAAATATAAAAAGTACTTTAAAGTACTTAACCCCTTGGTTCCCGAAAAAAGCTGCAGAACACGCAAGAGAATGTCGTATCTTACGACGTACTCGTGCACCATTGCATTTGTATGTGGCAAAGATTCCACATGGAGATAGGAGTATAAGATGTCCAGAGGTTTCTCAATCAATGTCGTAAGTTATACACCGTTCCGATCTCATGAAGAACGCCCAAGTCGTAACTTACCTCCACGCGACACTCGGCAGCAAAAGAAAAGAGACGACGCATTGCAAAGCGAGGCCGGCTATTTCAGAAAAGGAAGAAAAGAAGGTACGTCTATTCAAGGAACCATGCTTTGCGCTGCCAACAGCTGCCAGTCATCACGTCCGACGCAACAGAAACTTACTCACCATCGCTGTCCCGCTCACCGGCACTCTAGCTTTCATCGTCTGCATCTCCACCCTGGAGCTCGAGCTCACGGCGCGTCTTCTTTCGCTCGCCAGCTTTCTGGCCGGGGCGTCGCAGGACCACGCGTTTTCCCAAGGTTGAAGGGATCGCCTTGCCCATTGCGAAGTTGTCATGCCATATCTCGAAGCATGTCTTAGCCACACCCTTGTACTCATGGCGTATCTTGTTGCACAACCAGCACTTAGCGTCGTCGAGGGAGCAGCGCTCGCAGAAGTAGGTCGTGGCGAACGACTTCTTGGTCGTTCTCGTCCGCAGTAGCGCGCAGACCTTGCAGGAACTCTGCCTTCGTTTCTGCACCCCGCTCACGATCACCCAGTCTTCGGACTGCTCGGGGGCGTGAGTGTGCCGGATAGGTGCTCGCCTACGCTTCTGGCTTGCGATTGTCGGGGTAGCGACCACTCCAGCGAAGTCTTGGGCCTTGAGTTGGAGGAGCTGGTTCTGCAACACGCAAAGCCATTCTCCTCGTTTCATGGGCGGTGTCCCCGCCATGCGTGCAGCCTCCTTGTGGGAAAGGTAAGCGTTTACCATCGCCATGTCCACTAACCCGAGGAACAAGCTTTTGTAATACTTTTTGAACTTTGTCGATGTTTGCAGAGAGTATCGCTGCAGACGGAGTTGATCATGCACATCAACTCCGCCCATCCAGCGCTGGTAGTCCGCTACCGCAGCCGGGAAAGGGACAGTGATCGCCCCGATTCGCTTGACATTCCTTCCAATACTTGACTCCGCCATCATGGAGCCCGTGCACAAGTAGTGGACCGGCTTTCGATCCCACCAATGAAAGGCGATCATGTTGGGGACGGCGACCGAGCGGGAGAACTTGAACGTGCCTCGAGGAATACTTGCTGGCCGAGTCTGGCGGTCCTCCTTCACGTTTCCGTCGTACCCGAGCCGGTTGGTCATGATTATTCCAATCATGTACACCCCCATACTAAGAAGCTCAATGGCGAGCAGGACTAATGAGTAATAGCGATCAATGACGATAGTATGCCACTGGTGTCGCGCGGTCGAGTCAAGTACAATCTTCAGATTCCGAACTACTGCTGCAGCACCGGTCTTGATGTCAAATGCAGCATTGGGACGATCTCCAGCATCTCGTTTTCCGGCGTACATCTCGAATCTATTCAGATACAACATAACTAGTCAGATTTCAATGCACAAAGCATAACTTACGACATCGTAGCTCATCCAAAAAACACATACACACCTGTGGCAATACGCTGTTCTGGAGTCACACATCATGAACATCTTTGATCCATATCGGTGGGGCTTGTCCGGCATGAACGTCCGGGTGGTGTTCCGCTTCGATGTCGACGGGAGAACTCCTTCATCGAAAGAGAACACGGATGGCAGCGACCACCCAGCTAGAAAACTCTGTTGGAGCCTCTCGATAACTGGGCGGATCTTCCATAACTTGTCACGCGTGCGCTCGGCGTCGTTGTCGACAAAGTGCAGGTCACAAAGGATGTCCTGACATCGGTTGCGACCCATGAAGCGACCGAAATTTCCAGCAGGGACAGCGCCGTCTTCAGTCATAGACCAGTGGTCAGCAAAACGACGCTTCTGAGGACATACCACTCGCGCCACGAGAAGCCCGATCACGTGAAGGATTTCATGCGTCTCGTATCCACGCTTCTGCTTGAGCCGCCGTCGGATACATTTCAGCGTCTCAACCCGCCCGCCGCGCTGCTTTCGTTGAATTTCAAGCGCTCGTCGGTCGATCTGCTGAAGGGCGTACAGATTAGTCTGGTTGTTGACCATGACCCACAGCGACTTGGGCATGAAGTAGAGGAATGTCAAAAGCGGCGAGTGCGTGAGCGCACGCAGCTCGGTCACGGGCTGCGCCATCTCGTCACCCATGCCGGCGTACGCGGTTCCACCCACCTCAAAGTCCGACGATACGGGAGTCCATACCGTAGCACGTAACGCGTCCGTGCGTTGCTTCTTAGCAAGTGCAGTGTCGTTCCCAATCATGAGTGAAGCTATGAAAGCTTCGTCCATCTCGACTGCGTCGTGCTCTGATACTACATCGTCGTCTTCATCTCGTACACCACGCCCAGGATCTTCATCTTCATCATCACCAACAGCATCTCCATCACTTTCACTGGAGTCGAAGCTCTCGTAGTCCCTTGTATCCTCATCCTCAGGAATAAAATTGATATCCTTCTTCACGGCTCGTGCGCGTACCGTACGGCTTGGTGTTGGTGGTGGAGCCGGGGCTTGTCTTCAAGATCGCTATCAACTCCAGATGCTTCTGACAGCAGCTGCAACGTCGCCGCTGCCTCTTGATGAGAAGTGCAAACCTGTAAGTCACTCGGCGATAGGCCGAACGCCCGCGGTACAGCAGCTTGGGAGAGCTCGATTTCCATTTCCCTTTGAGAGTCGAACAATGAGTTGAGGGTTCCTTGGGAGAGAGCGATAGTCGTGTCAATTTGCGACGCACTCACGATTGAGGCCGCCGATGTAGTGCAGGACGGCTCCACGTCCGCGCTTGGGATCATCACACTTGTGGTCGGTGTCGCACTAGATGTCGCGCTCGGGATCGAGGACTGCACGGTCAACGTTGCACTCGTGGTCGGCGCCGTGCTGATGGTCGGCGTCGTGGTCGCGGCGCCTGTTGTCCGTGCCACCACCTTCGAAATTACTTTTCTTGCGCTGGACGCCACCATGCCTGCAGTTGGACCCACAGCATTGTTTTCCTTATTCAGCAGTCCTGACCCCAACGCATGCGTCACAAGAGCTCTCTCGCCAACGAATACGTCCGTGCCGTCGGGGCTGACGTACCTCCCTCCGTCGCAAGGCCAGTTGGCCGTTTGTATCTCCATCCCGCCGCCCGCAGTTGCCGCCAGAAGTGCGGAAAGTCAATGTCGCGTGCGAAGGCGATGGCATCGTCCTCGCTTCGGCGTTTGCGAGCCATCCGGCAAAATCTGGAATGACTGGTCTGAGAGAGACTCGCAGCTTGATTCTTTCCCAATCTCAAATCATTACGATAGGAAGCGTCCTTTTTCTAAAGCTGTCCGCTGTTACCTCTTGCATCTTATGAGTCGGAAATGACTTGAACAATGTATTGGTTGAGCCATTTCCTGTTGTTCATCTTTCAATGTCGTAACTTATGACATTGTGTTCTCAGCATGTCGTATCTTACGACGTCGGGAACCAAGGGGTTAACCCTTTCAGTACTGGATTGGCTACAGGTTCATTTGGTCCCATAAAATTCTTGATAATAACTTTTGATTGGTTGATGTCGAGATTTGCAGTAACCTTCACAACACCAAAGGAATATGAGTTGATTCAGATGCTTAACTTGTTTCCTGGTTGTTCTTATGGTTGGGGGTATTTGCTATTTTGAAATTTGATCTGTTGAATGATGATTGAATTTGAATGGGATATTTGAATGTGAAGTTAATCATTTCCTTTCTTCTGGATGTTTTCTGTAGGCCCTCGGCCCGGCAGCCCCCGCAGGGCCTCGAACCCCAACCGGAGGGATGAACTTCGTGAGCTGTATGCACAACCCACTGGACCACCAGGAGGCCCATCATGACGTCCACATGTGATGCATTGGTTTCGGAATACCACTTTACTACTTTCCTGGTGGATTAAAACTTCGTACAACTCATCATATTCGGAATATACAACTACAAGTACAGTAGAAGCTTCCAAGAAAAAGCCAAAACGTGTTTGTTGAGGAAATGCCTTTGTGGACAAACTACGCTGTTGAGTTTGCTCCTACCAAAACCACCAGTTTCGGGTACCAGCGGCAGGAGCAGCGGCAGCGGCAGCAGGAGCGGCAGCAGCGGCGGCAGGAGCGGCAGCAGCGGCAGCAGGAGCAGCGGCAGCGGCGGCAGGAGCAGTTTCCTTACCAAAGGCTTTGGCGTGCATACCCTTGTACATCTCCATAAATTTAGAGATCTCCGGGTCGTTGCCCAGTTTCTTCACGTTGAGGAAGATGCCAACTCTGTCAGGAGACCATCCCTTACCGATAAGGTCAGCAGCCAGCTTCATGGCCTTGGCCTCCGCCTTGGCAGTCTTGTACGCCTCCATAGCCGACTTCTTAGCAGCCTTGGTGGTGGCCTTGGCAGCATTCGCCGCAGCCTTGTCGGCTTCCTTCGCAACCTTGGCCGCTGCCGTTTGGGCTTCTTTCACAACGTTGACCGCTGCCTTGTCGTTAGCCTTGATCTTGCGGTTGGCCGAGTGCTTCATCTTCAACAGCTTCAAATGGTTGAGACCAAGAATTCTCTCTTCATCATCACCGTCGTCGCCGCTACCGTCGACATCTTCGTTGTCCGCAACTTCAGCACGAAGCATGCGCTGGGTCGACAGTTTGTCGACTGCGCTTGGAGCGAATGCCGGAGAGGTCTCGGCCACGGCAGAATCGATGCTAGCCAGTAGAACGGCGAAAGCGGCCAAAACGAGGCGGTACGGACGCATGGTGGTCGGAAGTCGGCGGTTGGTCGGGGACGAAGCGAATTCGGAAATGAGTTGGCGATGCTCAAGAGTTGGCGCGGTTCATGAGAGTTTTCCTGCGAAGCTTATCATCATCTGCTTTCGGATGGAGACTGATCCTGTTGCTGGTCTTGTAAATCACATACAGTGCGTTTGCTCAATAGCGAGTTGGAATTAAGCTGAGAACTGCGTTGCATTGCCGTCAACACTGCTTAAATAATTCACGCCATACAGCGATGCGAGTGCAGATGGCAATGCCAAACTCACGCGATCTAGCACAACAAAGTCAACTTGCGAGTTTGAATGGATACAGTAGCCACTCCAACTTTCTGCCAATCGTTGAGGCTCTATGTTTGATAGCCGTCAGGCATTGGTTGAAACGTAAATTGTAGGTTTGGACAAGCTAATTCCTGTATTCATTTTGATGGATACACCTTTAAAACAGAAACTCGATAGACAACCACTCGACAAAAAATGCAGGAGTCAATGTCTACCAGAAACGAATTAGTAAATATGCCTCTGGAGACCACTAACTCGGAGCCTTCGCAGAAGTACCGCACTCGTATTCGCCTCGAAAATGGTGCGCTGCCCCTATCTGCTTGGTCTGTTGCTGTTCCCCTCTGTGACTGTTCCTCCCCTAGCTGTTCTACTCCTTCTTCAAGACGCTCGTGGGCAAGGAGGTGGCTGTGGAGCTCAAGAATGACGTGGCGCTCATGGGAATATCAAGCTGCTCAACGTGGCCGTCGTGGAAGGAGACAAGTTCCCGAAACTGGTATTGTTACACAGGGATCGAAAAAAACATTGGCATTGTTACATTGTAAAAATTGTTCTCCACAATATTGATTGTGGCGACCTCGACCAATATTGTCAGAATCGTGAGGGCAACTCGTAGCTGTCGTGCTCTTTCGTCTCTGTTTCGCTATCTTCACAAGCTACCCGCACTGCCTTCGAAATGATTTCGTTCGTAACAAGATCCCAGTTAAGCCTCAAGTAGAGGATTGACTCGAGCGTCTCCGCACTCATTCGCTTCCGCATATATTATCCTCCAAGCATGCACTTCACTGCAGAGAACAGTCGTTCCACCTCGACGGAGGTAGCTGAAAGCCAAGCCAAATCGATGTATTTCGAGCGGTCTTCCTCTCTGGACTTGGATCTCTCTTCGATAGCTGCTCTGGCTTCCCGGGTAATCTGCGGCGTCTGATGGTAGGCGCGACTGCTGCCTCGTTTCGCCGTAACACCACTCGGACTTGCAGGCCTTGGTGAACGAACACTAGAGGCTTTGGTGCGCTTCTTCTTTGAAGTGCCTGGGCGGGTCGATTCAGATTTTCTGTGTTTGCGCTTAGTGCTGGGCTCTGTGGAGACACAAGCGCTACCAGAATTAATCGGTTCCTCTCCTGTGGAGAGCAAAAGCCGATGGATAGTGCTGGTTTCTTCTGGAGGCTTGGGAGCAAACGCCGAGCTGATCGACATCGTTGGTAGAACAGGCTTGGGCGGAGTGATTCGAGACGAGACTGCTTACGATAGTAGCGTGGTTAGCGGAGGGTTCGATGCGGGGCTGTCGTGGAGGTTGAGCAACGGCAGTGTGGATTCAAAAGTGTGAGCTGGAGCGCGCCGTCGTCTAGCAAAACCTCTCTCGTGCTCTCCCACTTCCTCGTACATCGAGACCGCAGACGTGGTTATTTATGCCTCTGCCAACTCGTCGAACAAGACCGCACAGCACTTCAACGACAAGATACACAATTAGATCGATGCATTGCAATTGTTTTCCCAGGAAATTGACATTGTTCCAATATTGATTGTGTCGAGCGTCTCGGCAACAATCCATATACAACGGATATTGTCCGATGCCTGATTGTTACATGTTTGTTACAATCTTTACTATGGAGCTAAATGATTATATTATTTATCTGGTAGATGAACATGAAGAACTGCTTTATCCGAGGCAGCTCCATCCGCTACGTGCAGATCCCAGCGGGAGAAGTGGACACCGAGCTGCTGCAGGACGCAGCGTCGCGAAGCCACCGCCAACAAGTAGAGAGCAGGACACCGTATGATACAATAGCAACAAAAAGAGCTGCAGAGCTCGTTTGATTCGCAACGCCACAAGGGAGACCAGGAAGATTGCTGCTGTATTATTTTAGGGGTTAGATGACGATCTTGTTGCGTAGGACGGTGTCCCAGTCGAGCGGCGGTGTTGGGTTTGGTACAGTCTGAAGGTGTCGAAGGTGGATCTTGCTCGTGGATTCGCTTGTAGTGAGTTGATTCAGATGCTTAACTTGTTTCCTGGTTGTTCTTATGGTTAAACCCGCTGATAGCAGCCACCTAGTTGTCAGCAGCCGGATTTCGTCAGGCGAGATGACGAGTG
>JAAVTH010000781.1:0-28312 GCA_011947325.1 Phytophthora macrochlamydospora | reverse complement strand
GGTCGAAGCAAGTGGATCCAGTGGAAACGATTCGTTTTTGGATGCGAGCCACCGGTCTGTACGGCCTGCCATGGACGGCAGGCATTCTGCCATGACTAGCAATGCCGAAGGCTTGGCGATTATTTCGTACGATGCCAACAACGACACCGAGCCAACGTCCGAGAGGTCGACAAACACGACAACCGTCGGTGAGTTCGACTTTACGCCACTGGTGTCGACAGCTTTGCCCACGACGCCAGACGACCGCGCCGTCCTTAAATTCACCGCAATACGGCAAGGGGTTCTTCTCATCGACGGCAGCGACTACAGCAACTTTGTCGTGCCAGACGAACCTCCACTATTCACAATCGCCAACGGCACCACGACGGAGGAGCTGCCGATCACCGCAAACGCCCGGAAGATTGAGTACGGCAAGCACATCGAAGTGGTGCTGGTGAACGACATGAATGAACAGCACCCGTTCCACCTGCACACCCACTCGCCGTGGGTCGTCGGCAGCGGAAGGCCTCGATCGAAGACATTCGAAGCAACTCACTACCGGCGTTGAAACTCGACGGACCCATGCTGCGCGACGTCTACACGGTTGCTTCGTGCACGACGGATACCACCGGCGCGTGTGTTGAATTGGATACGTGGTGCTTCGGTTCAGCCGACAACCCGGGCGTGTGGATCATGCACTGCCACATCGATTGGCACCTGGACGACGGTCTGGCGATGATCTTGGTGGAAGGTGAGGAAGAGCTTCAGGAACGGGGTGGATGCGTTCTCGAACAGTATGTTGAGCGTGTGCGGCAGTGCGTTTGCGAACTCGTCGGCGACGTAGTTAGCTCTGGATCAGAACAGGAAAACGATTGCTGCTCTGCTTGTGGAGTCTGTTTTCGAAGAAGGACAAAATCTCTCAAGTGTTCATTGCATCGTTCGTTTCACCTCACACTGATAGCAGAGCGTCGTGAACTTTGACTTCACGTGTATTCATTCAGATCCGGTTCTCTTGGGGTCGTGCGTTGATGCCATTCCGGCGGTAATGGAGGACAAAACAATGTGCCCTCACGCTGTACGGAGCGACTTCAGAGATCTCGGAGATCGAGGCAACATAAAAATGGAATTCTGAACATCCTCCAAACTGATGGCAAACAGCACCAAGCCCAAATCGATGGCGGCGGTTTGAGGCTCGTGTGTGAAGCACGCGGACTTAAACCCCGGGCCAAGCATGTCTTATAGCTTGGCTACTGATCGAGCGAAGCGAGATGCCCCCTTTAAGGGAGGTCGTAAGTTTTGGATTAGTTTGGATTTCGGCTGTGCGATGGATTGTAGCGATCTATGAACTACAGACTCAGAACTCCATTCTCCGAAACAGCCTGGGCAGGATTTGTCCGTCGTGTTGTGTCTGCACAGTTGACGCTCCATACTCGCCGTCAACATCGCAAGCTCCAAATCGGCGAGATAATCTTGGAGAGCTTTGGAGGCTCCGACTCTCTCGGTGTTCTGAAGGTGCGGTCTGTCCCGTCGGTCGGCATTGACGAATGGCGTTACAGCCTTGACCTTCTTGAAGACATCCGCACTCAAGTGCGCAGCAACACAATCCAAAAATGGCTCCGATTTCGGCTCAGAACTAGGCACTGCCCGTGAAATGGCCCTCAGGATTTGTTGTGCCACACTAACTTGGTGTTGTAGAAGCCCAGCGATAGTTTTATCAATGCGTGTTTTTCGTCCCAGCAACAGCTTCACTTGGTTCCAGTTGGACTCCACCCTGTTGGTCGTGGTATTGCCAGCAGTGAAGTATACACCTCGAGCAAAATTTGCCCACATCCGCCGACATGTGTGCCAGGTTTTCGTAGTACGCAAAGATGGCAAGCTTGTCTTGCAATCGACAATACGTCTTACATGCTGAATGATATATCTCATACCCAGCCTCGGACATACTACATAGCAATAAGTACAACACAATGTTAGTGGTGAAATGCTTCGTTTTGATGATAGAAGCATACCTGCACATTAAATTTGTGGGATGGATAAGAATCTGTCCACGTCGAGTAGACTTCAGACCAAACGTTGATCGCAATGTCAACTTTTTCCAGTAACTGATGGTATGGAATTGACAGAGCAGAATCTCTGCATCCGGAAGCGCTTTCTTCACTTCACTTCACTTCACTTCACTTTCACTTCACTTCACGCCAGACCACGAAATCTTTGTCTATGACAACAGATCGCACTGATCGACACGACGTCGGGTTCTTCTCCTGAAAACTTCAGAATTTGTGCTATCGTCGACGCTTGCTCGTTCAAGCACAAGAAGTCAAGAACATGAAACTCTCTCCCAGTTGCTGTTGTAACAACTGGGCTCCCTAAACAAATAAAGAACCTGTCAGTGTTAAGGTTGCCAAAGCGAATATGGTTGCTATAGCTTTTCCACTTACCAAGATGGTAGCCTAAGTTGTTAGTACCGTGAGTGAAATCCATGGCGAGCGTTTGTCTCCACTCGAACATCTGGTTATCTCTGTGGAAGATACCTTCGCATCAGCAAGCAGCATTATATCTTCGCAGTCTCTGTCATCAACAGGAAGAGATTTCGATGTCAAGTAGGAAGCTGACAGACTTTCGGTCGTATGGCGGTTATGAGTGCGGCACTACAATAGAACGAAACAATAAGTTAGATAACGTCGCCCGAGTAAAATGCAACAGCAATGTCGTACCTCATTTCGAACAACAACTTTAAATGAACCATCATCCATTCTCGTCACTGTAGCAGTTCATCGAGCCTTACACCCGGTGTATCGAACACCACGACTGCGACTTCCGGTAGCCCTTGACTTCTGATAGACACCGTGCGTACAGCGAAGTATCCTTTGACTCCATTTAAACGTTTTGCTCGGCATGGTTTTCTTCGGCCCATTCTCACTGAAATAAACACAACAGTATTTGTGAGCAAGTACATCAGTTAAACAACAGCTCCATTGGTAGTTTTGATCATACGTATTGTGTGCTACCACAGATACCGAGCTGCGAACCCGAAATAGAAGATTATCTTTCTTCTTGTATGTCTTTAAAGTTTTGTTAAATTCGTCCCACGATCGGAACTGCTGGACCGAAAGTGGTGGAACAGTATTCTTCACCCAAATGTGTGCCTTCTCCAACGCCAACTTCGCGGCCTTGGTGCTGCTCTTTCGATCCCGGGGTGGTAATCGACATCTTTTGAGGGTCGTTGCCTCTTCCCTAGTAAATCCGAAGCCGATTGCGCGTGCGAGACATCGTTGCTGTCACCATCAGCGATAAACCCATCTTTACAACTGTAGCTGAGTGTCTTCATTCTCCTCTACGCCTCCACCAACGTTTACGGCGAGAACTCCGTCCAATCTCGCGCCCCCATCGACCTCGTCGACTCTTGCCTCTTCAATAGCTTCGACGGAACTATCAGCGGCCTCTTTGGCGCTGATGCTACCCTCCTCGTCGTCCGCACCGATGCTGTCTGCACCACCGCCAACGTCGAATTGTTCTTCCTTATATACAGTCCGTCCATCTCCTCACCAAAATCGTCCCCTTCTTCGTCAGGCTCGTAGGTGTCGTCGCTATCATTATCTTTTTCCATGCTCATATTACGGAACGATAGTCAACAACCGAACAACTCCGGCGCCTGCGGCGTTGTCCTGCATAAAACCATTGGTTCCGTTTAGAAGCTAATGTTAGTATGAGTCCCTCCCTATAGATGATACACCGCCATCGTACCGGTAGCTGCGGTCCCACCGAGCTCTGACATCTTCCTTGCTTCACCAGCGTCTCCACGTGCCGCCGTCGCGCGAGTTTTCTGCCGTTCGGGCCGCCCGAACATCGCCACGCGGGCGGCTTTCAAAATGAGAGGCTTGCGTGCGTCGTACTTGGCGCAAAAATCGTATTTAACCGGATTTCTTCACGGACGGTAAGCTTTGCGAAGTTTCGGGAATTTATATTTTGCGCAAAACTTGACGTTAAGTCAACCGTCGCTCGGCTATGTTAAGGTCGATGGGGAACAAGGCCTCAAGTCGACGTAGCGCTCCGGATGGCCGACACCGACCGTCTCTTTGGAGACACAAAACAAGACACTCTGTTCCCTGTCGACCGACCGAGTGGTGCGCTGCAGTCCGTCCTAGAGACGCCAACAACGACTGCAGCATCGTCCACTCGCTCCCGTCGCTAAACATCCACGTGACGAACCTTCAGGACAGCGAACTACTTACGTATCCTCTGGTGTTGGTCGAAGGTGTAGTGGACAACATCGCAGCAGCAAACCTACCAGACAGCGCACTATACGTTCAAGCCGTAGCCCATGCAGTTGCAAGCGACTCGGACAATTCGTGGGTGGGCAGTGTCTGCTGGCCGGTAGTCCGAGAGTCTGGCCATTTCAAGGCGTTCGTGCATCTTACGCAACCAGGAATCTACCACATTCGTCTTCGCATTGCGGCGGTGACGCATCAACTGACGGTTTGCTTCAAACCGCGTCGAACCAAGTGGATCGTACGTTTCCACTACCAGAAACCTCACGACAGTTTCCAAGGCTTCGATGCACCGACTGGAGTCGACAACTCGGACAGCGACGCCTGCCAAAGGATACAATTCAGCGCGATGGTGCTGCAGACGGTGGTGGCGGAGCTGTTCCATCGCGCTGGGCTTTCGAGGAAGACATTTGCTATGGAGCTGGACGCTGACGGATTCCCAGTGGTGGAGATGGTGCGGTCGCCGTTCTCCGTAGCTCAAGGGAGAAGGATGACGGATTCCCGGCTTCTAGCGCATTTGAAGCGAGATTTACAAGCGGTAGAACCAACTACATGTTATCGGGTGAAGCACGTCGTGCTACTTGGAGGAACACGGTTTAATCCGTTGACTCAAGCTTTAGACGACGTGAAAACGGTCGTTGGAGGAGGTGTGGTGGCGACGAGTGTCTGCAATTTGTTCACGTGGCCTCGCCATCTCACTGAGCTGACAGGCTGCTGCTTCAACACCGATGTTGTCGCACCAGAGCTATCAATTCCGCAGTGCTCGGTACGTCGAGGGTATTGGAGCAACTACAGCGGCGGACTGAGCGTGTTGCTCCACCTTTGGGTCTATCGTTTCGACTAAAATATCAAGCAGACGGAGTGATGCACAAGAGTTTCCGAGGAGTGACACGAATACTAGTAGCAATGGAGCCGCAGTCAGGAATGCAGCAGTCTTCGGCGTTAGGACGCGCCATTGGAGACGGGAGATTCTACAAGTTGGATTATCGAGCGTTAAAACCGGTTGGAACTGCTGATGAAGACACGTTTTTCGACGACCAATCCATCGGAGACCTGGTCTTCGGCTGCCGCTGGATCCATCCCAAACCTGCAAAGAGAATGCACATTTCCAAGGCGATGCCAGCCATCGCCGCTTGAGTTTACCAGCAGCGAAGTGCGACGTGCAGCACTACAAACTTCCGACACATGTCGTTGATCCTGTGGTGACGTTACTTCCTCATCAAATCCACCACGCTGTTAGTTGTGTCTCTGATTGTAGCACACATCGACCCCAACGGCACCGCCGTCTATCGCTTTACGCCGGATAAAGCTGGCACGTTCTGGTGGCACAGTCACCACGGCACGCAGTACGCGTTCGGTCTTCGCGGTCCGTTGATCGTCCACTCTAATGAAAGTGACCGTCAGCCATGGGAACAAGACATCGCTGAGGAGTTCGTCGTTCAGCTCGCCGACTTGTACCATGACACTCCTGTCGGGGCTCCGATGTGGGATAGCATGATCATCAACAACCGCGGTCGCTACGACTGCACGGTTGCGGCTTCCTACGGCTTCACCGATTGCACCGAGGACCAACCTCTGGCTCGGTTCCAGTTCGAAGCAGGCAAGAAGTACCTGCTGCGGCTGATCAACATGGCGGCGTTGGCTCCGATCGACTTTAGCATCGATGGCCACGACTTCCAAGTCGTTGCAGCCGACAGTGATCCGCTGCAGCCGTCGGAGCTCATCAACTCGCTTACGATCAACGCTGGCCAACGGTACGACTTCATCGTCAAAGCTGCTTTCAACCAGCAGCACAGTCAGCCTGCTTCGTTTTGGCTGCGATCTATCGGTCTGTACGGTCTCCCGTGGCTGGGAGCTACCGCCGACATGGCTGGTGCAGGTTTCAACTTCGAAGGCTTGGCGATTGTGCCGTATGGGAACGCCGATGATACCGAACCAACGTCCGAGAAGCGACGAATGAGACCACCGTGGGCGAGTTCGACTTCACGCCTCTCGCGCCGACTGTTTTGCCTTCGATGCCATCGGATCGTGCTGTTCTCGAGTTTACGCCAAGATTTGGACAAGAACCTCACCGATACTTCTCCATCGACGGCAGCGACTTCAACGCTTTCGTCGTTCCAGGTGAGCCCCTACTTTTCAGTCACTAGTGGGACAAAGATGGTGGCAGCTACCAGTCTCCACGAACGCTCGGAAGATCGAGTACGGCAAGCACATCGTGGTACTGGTAAATGACGTCCACGTACAGCACCCGTTCCACTTGCACTCGCACGCACCGTGGGTCGCCGGCAGTCGTCAGGCCTCGATTGAAGACATTCGAAGCAACTCACTGCCGGCGCCCTCATCGCTAGACCGATGTCCATGTGTCAGTCGATGTGGCAGTGCATGATCCACACGCCCGCATTGTCAACCGTAAACGAAGTACCAGGAACCCTGGCACAAGTTCCTGTGGTGTCCGTAGCGCATGGCGGCACCGTAGACGTCCCGTACCATAGCCCCAATGAGTTTCAACAAAGACGAGCTTCAGGAAAGAGGTGTTGATGCGTTCTCGAACAGTATGTGTGCGGCAATATGTTTATGAACGCTACAACGTGTTTGCTGTATTTTCTTCAGGTTGGGACTCTTTCATTTGTTGATGCAATTCCGACGGTCGTGGTGTTCACCGCAACGTCGTCTGTCTTGTTGTGTCTCCGTTGAATCAAGGGAGTATAAGCTGCAGAGAACAGGTTCCTCAGCATGTGGTGGGATCGCATTGGGAATGCTCCATAAAGACTAACTCGCCGTCAGCGATGTGCTTTCTTGAGCTATCCGTTGCACACTGCAATTGCCGTGCAATGAGCTCTATTAGTGTAGTTGGGAAGCTTGGCTTTCGATGCCTACGAACGTAACATTGCTCCGCTTGACAAATCAACAGAGACGAGAGTGACGTTGCAGTGGACACTGTCCAACTTGGCAATCCCTACATAATACAACTTACACCCAAGCTGTTTTGTGGCTGTCCAAGCAAACATCTTGGGGGCACTTGGAAACACATGCCTCTGTAACAAGGCTGGCACGATCTCCAACGGACACGCAGCTGTCAGGCCTGGTAACGGTATGGCGCTCGAGCGAGGAACCGTCGGCGAATGGCTGGTTGGATGCGGCGGCAAGCACGACAGCGAGCCACCAAGGAGTGGAGGGGCGTCCAAAGATGTGTGAGGAACACAACGGGGTGCTTTGGCTGGAAAACAGTGCGGTGGTGGCTGCCGACGTTGAGGTGCAGCGGCAACAGACTGACTGTGGATACGAAGTTGCGGCGGCTCCGACGATTGCGCCGGCGAAACCGGCGGCGTAAGCAAGATCGTGGCTGGACAAGGAGGCCCCGCGGCGAATGCCGGCTGGCACGGAGCCCTCAGTTCTGGAATCGGCGACCTGGGACGCAAGCAGTCTCGAGTTCGCAGCAGCAGCAACTGGGGAGGACCGACACGACGACAGCCTGCACGACACCACTTGTCGTGGGCTAGCAACTGGACTGGACGGACGGACGACTGGAGGCGAGCGGTGACGCGCTTGGACAAACCTCTAGTTGGACGAACGACACTGGAACTGGACTGGACGGCGGCTGGAGGGAGTGTTGAAGCACTTGGGTAAACTTCTGGTTGAGCGATCGGCTGGAGGGAGTGTTGACACACTTGGGTAAACTTCTGGTTGACGGACGACACTGGACGAGTGGCGATCTGCCGTGGACGCACCGCGGAGAGTCACTACTGGACGGACTGCAGGTGGAGGTCGAGCGTACTGGACGGAGTTCGAGCGAGGACAGCAGGAGTGTCTATCAAAGCGCAGGGCACGACAGGTTAGACTCGACAGCCGCAGTTGGAACAGGTTGAATCTGGGTAAATAAAAAGTTGGTGTACTGCCAGTCGGGCGTACATCGGCACGAGGGATCGACATTAGACCTCGTCGGCCAAAAGGACTACTGGAATATCCGCGATCAGCACTGGTCGACTAAAGCCCAGCGTGTGGGGCACGAAGCAGAGCACGTTACATGGTGGTCATACAGGGGCCTCGTCGGAGAAAAATAGCGGACGTACCTATTGTGAACGACAGGATGGCCCGGACGAAAGTGATGGAGAAGACTTCAGGCACGACGAAGCACTCTCGATCGCGCTCGACGCCTAGGAGATCGGTAACAGACAGTGAGTCGGCAGCAGCGGTGTCACCTCTGACAAGGTTACGCTCAAGAGCGGCTGCGACAATACCTGAGGAGCCGCAGCAGATGAATACGAACGAAGCAGTGGACAATACACCAGCAGCAGTGGTTGCTTCGACAACGACAGTCCCAACGGCTTCCACGGCGCCAGCAGCGGCCACAGACATGACGGCTCTGGCAGGTGTGATGCAGCAGTTGGTCGGAACGGTGAGTCAGTTGACGGCGAGAATGGTTTGGAAGCTCTCCGTGCGCAGCCCGCTGCCACCCAACCGTCAGCGGCAAGCGTCAGCATGGTGATGCAGCCCACGCAGCAGCACACGGCGACAGTCACGACTGAAGCTCCGGTGGTGACGTCGACGACGACAGCTACGATGTCCTCTCAACCGGCAGCACCAACAAGGTCGGCGCGGACGTCACGATGGTTGGCTAGGCAGCACATTAACATCCGAGGCAGCGACGACAGCGATGGCGGCGACGGAAGTAACAGTCCTAGTGATAGCGACTACAACTGGAGCGACGACAGCAGCGACGACTCGAGCAGCTCAAGCAACTCGAGCAGCTCAAGTAGCTCTGACGGCGACGGTTCGAGCGACTCGGATTCATCACGGACACAGCGAAAACGGCGACGCCGCAGCATAAAGGAACTGGAGCTGCCAGTGTACTCGCCATCGCCAAATTCTTCCGTTTCGGTGTGGATCGACAGAGTGGACTTGGCGCTCAAAGGCGCACGGCGTTCGGGACGAGGAAAATGGTCGGATCGAGACCTGTACTACATCCTGGGCAACAAATTAGTTGACAACGCTGCACGTTGGTACACCATGCTCAACAAGCGGCTTCATCATCGTGAACGCACGTGGACTAACCTGAAGAAGGCGTTACTGCGACGATATGGTGAACGACTGGACAAGTCTGCAGCAGAGTTGCGAGTGATGCAACGGTACTTCGCGCCTGGTGAGACCTACGCGGACTTCGCAGCCGGACTACGTGAGGCGGCTGGACGGAATCGCGTACGAGAACGGGTACTGCTGGCTCAGTTCTATCGGTGCATCAGCTTGACGGTGAGTGCGTTCGTTCGGCGAACACCCAAGCCACGGACCCTCGAGGAAGCTGTCGACCGAGCAATGGACATCGACAACACAGACGAGAACGTGGCGCAAGGCATGTCGAATATCGGGCAGTATTGGCCGCAGGTGCCAACTCCGCAAGCACTACAGGTGGCTGACGGCACGGGCACGACGGCGGTACTTCCTGGTGTTGGGAGTACGCGGCTACCGACACGACCTGCTACGATGGATGCGGGACGTGGAACGATCGGAGACGTGGATCCAGAAGGGTTCGCGGTCTTTACAAACCCTCGTGGGGTCCACAGCTTGCTGACTGGAATTTGGGAGGCACCACCTGGACGAGTGTGGAACGGTCGCCAATGGATCGCCGCGGGCAAAGCGAAAAGGAAAGTGGCGCCTCAAGAGCAACCCGAAAAGCGCGTACCCAAGAAACTCGACAAGAAGACTAAGGCGATGCTGGTGCGAACAAGAAGCGACGACGATGGTGAGGATGAGTCGGGCGTGACACCTCCGCCACCAGAGAAGAGGAGGAAGAAGGCTGCAGTGCGACAGGCACTAGTGGCCGCGACGCCAACAACGAATGTGAAGACGAGCTCGGTAGCGCAGGCAGCGACGCCGCGTACCTTTGACCCATACCGATGCTTCGCGTGTGGACAGAGCGGTCACTTCGCCAGAGAATGTCCAGATGCCGCTGCCAAAGCAAGAAACGATGCTTACTTGGCTACCCGCGAGGTCAAGCAACAGCCGAAGGAAAACGAGAACGCGGCGCAGTAGGGGAATACGGCGTCCGCGACAGCAAGAAAATCCCCGACGGCGGCAGATGGAGGGATGGATGGAAGATTCGGCGGAGGCGACTGGTACGTCCTTGGCGGATCAGATGCTGGAGGAGGTGGCCGGACGAGATGAAGCCCGAGCACGGCGATACGTGGCTACGGTTCGACCGGCGATGGCGGCGCTACGGTACGCGTCGACGCGTGGTACGGGTAGGCAGACTGGTGGGCGAGGACGCTTACCAGCTGGAGTCGGAAGAGAAACTACGGGCGAGGTACGACAAGCTGGGGAAGGCGGCGGACCGGTGACTGAAAAGCTCAAAGATGGGTGCGAGCCGGCCAGCGCTGCAACGGCCGTGACGGCTGAAGAAACCCTGGACGAGTACGGCGCAGGTGATGTATGGCCGGTCGCGGAGCAGCGTGACACGGACACGGCGAGCGTAGGCGCCGATGGAAGTAATGGATCTAGTGACGGTGCACCAAGGAACCACGGCGTTGTCGACAACATCAGTGGAGTTGAAACGGGCTTCCAGCGGTCGAGCTGGACATGGAGCTGGACGACGAGATGGCAGCGCAGTTAGGCAGTGTGGCCACGGTGCGCGTGGCGCTGAAGCAGAAACGGAAAGACGCCAAGGCGCAACGTGTGCAGCGTGCTCGCCAGCGACAAGCGGGCAGCTAACGAAGACGATATCAGTGCAGCAGTGGCGGCCATAGATGCTGAAGCACGAGATCGACGACAACGGCAGATGGAGGCGGCTTATGTGGAGCTGCACTCGCGGCAAGACCGACGACGGACGACGCCTACGGCTGGAGTGTTCCATGGCGAACGGGCCAAGGCCAGTTTGGTCCAGCCTGCAGCCGTTCGTGGTGGAGATGCGGATACTCTAGAAGCGGCGGCTGTGGACGGCCTGCCAACAGCTATGATGTACGTGGGTACGGAACGACTGGCGGTGAAACCAGTGGCGCGCGCTATACAATTGCCGGCACCGATTGGATGCGTAAAGGTGAACGCAAACGCGGTGACGCCCCAGTCGACTTTGTCGAGGGTATTGGCGGCTTTCTGCTGGATGTGGTGGGCGTCTGGACCTTCACCATGAGGAATACCTTCGGCCAAGCGGTGCAGATCGATGCCTGCATAGTTGACGGCTGCACGGACGAATTCTTGGTCGGCGTGGACTTCATGAAGCGGCACCGGGCGACTATGGACTTTGCTCGTAACGAAGTGCGATACGATGAGCATGGCCGAATGGTGGTGATACCATTTCGGACGGAGGATGAAGATGGCAGTGCGAAGGTGGCGGCGGTACGGTTGGTGAGCGCCACGCAGCTACGACGGAACGCAGTGATGCCGATCGAGTTGTCGGTGGCGGCTCAGGACGGTGAAGAGGGTGTATTCTGGCCAACTCGCAGCATTGGACCTGTGATGCTGGCTGCGACTGTGACGAAGGTTCGCAACGGCAAGGCGCTGGTGCCGGTGATTAACCTGCTCGGCGACAAGATAAAACTGCCTGGGCGACGTGAGTTGGGTGTATGGATACCGATCGACGGCGACTTGGAAGTGCTGGAGCTGAAGGGTGCCTTGGAAACGGAGAAGATCTCGGAGTGGCTGGCTGACTTGGGCGACACTGAGACTCCGCTGGAGAATGAGAATGACATACGGGTGGGCGTTGAGGATCAAACGGAGCGTGAGCTGGTGTTGAGGCTGTTGCGGGCCTACCGGGAGCTCGTGACATCAAGGCGACTGCCCTCCGGCGACCGCACTACCGGTACAGCATCACATCGACACGGGCACCACTACCCCGATTATGATGAAGCGGCGGAGGCATGCTCAGACGGAGGACGCCGTAATTGAAGAAAATGTGACCAAGATGTTGCAGGCAGGCGTGATCGAGGAGAGTAACGGCGCATGGGGATTTCCGTAGTACTTGTACGAAAGAAGGACGGCGAAGTGCGCTTTTGCGTCGACTATCGGGCGCTGAACCGAGTCACCAAGAAAGACGTGTATCCGCTTCCCGCATTGATGAGACATTGGACGCGCTCGGTGGCGTGCCGTTGTTTACGACACTCGATTTGAAGGCGGGCTACTGGCAAATTGAGGTCGCTCCTGAGGATCGCGACAAGACCGCGTTTACGAGCAGGCAAGGGCTGTACCGGTTTGTTCGGATGCCGTTTGGGTTGATGAATGCCCCGGAACATTCCAACGGATGATGAATGGAGTACTAAGAGGCTTACTCTGGACGACGTGTTTGGTCTACTTGGATGATATTGTTATCTTCACTAGAGGAGACATTCGGCGGCATGTAGTGCAGGTGGCGGCGGTTTTCGAGAGGCTGGCACAAGCGGGTCTCACGCTGAAGCTAAAGAAATGCGTGTTTGCCGCGAGTTCCATGGAGTACCTGGGACATATTTTAAGTGCTGATGGAGTACGGCCGGTGGATCGATTGCTGAAAGCGGTAGCGGACTACCCTCGACCACAAAATCCGGTGGAGGCGAAGCGGTTTATTCACCTCGCCGGCTACTACAGGAAGTTCGTGGCAGCATTTGGATCAATCATGGAGCCGCTGACACGGCTACTGAAGCAGAATGTGGAATGGTGCTGGACGGAGGAACAACAGTTCGCTTTTGAGAGTGAAAGCTGCACTGGTGTCGAGACCACTACTAGCCTACCCGAATTTTGCAGTTCCCTTCCGTCTGGTGACAGATGCGAGTAAAGTGGGGCTTGGTGCCTGCCTCATGCAGGATCAAGGACGCGGTTGGCAGCCGATAGCCTACGCAAGTAAGGTCAACAGCGAGGCAGAGGCGAAGTACTCTATCACGGAGCTGGAATGTCTGGCGGTAGTATGGGCGGTGAAGCTGTTCAGACCTTACGTCTACGGCCGGCGGTTTGAGATCGTGACCGACCATTCGGCGCTCAAGTGGCTTATGACGAGGACGGAGCTGGCGGGACGGCTGCACCGATGGTCGCTCACTCTGCAGGAATACGAGTTTGAGATTGTGTTTCGGCCAGGGACGACAAATGTCGTAGCGGATGCTCTCTCTCGGGCACCTGTTACGGTACTGATGGCGACGGGCAAACGCACACGAGGACGAAGTGCGCGGCGGCAGCAACGAAATCCGGTAGAGAAGGACTCGAACAGAAGACGGAGAACATGGAGCCGACAGTCGATGGTGGAGAACAGGAAGATGGACGCTCAACAGATGCCGAAGCGATGGAGGCGAATGCAGTAGTGACGTTGACGGTGGGGATGCCCACAACAACTGATGTGGCGGCGGTATCGACGCCAGAAGCAGCTAAGGCCACGGGGACGACGGTGGCAGACGGTGACCACCAGTTGGACAAAGTCTCGACAACTGGCCGTCGACCATGGACTCGAGCGGCTCGGCGACAAGCAGAGGCGGCAGCGGCAGAAGCGGCGACTCAGGTGGCGGCAACCTCAGCAGATGCAGCGGCAGGGACGGCGCCGCCTGACTCGGCAGGGGCGGCGGCAAACTCGACGGAGAAGTACTGGTGACGACCGATGGGGACGAAGCCACCTCAGCTCCCGAACTGACGGTGCCGGAAACCCCGTTGCCGCACCGAACGGACACGGACGCGAACAAGATGCCGCTGGCGAACGACAAAGCGCGACTGGTGCTGGTAAACACCGCGCTGATAATGGAGAGAGCCACGCTGAAGCCACTCGTGTCCAGGGCGCTCGTGCTGAAACGGGAACCTCTGCAGATGGTGATATTATTGGTGCCAGTGACGCTGAAAGCGTCGGCTACCTTGAAATTACTCGTGATCAACGCTTAGCTGGCGAACGGTGGTGACGGCGAATGGCGTGAACGGTTATGATGGTGCGCGCCCTCAGCACGGCGGCGACATGTACAATGGAGTACGCCGCTATCGGAGACCTTCGGTGAAGCCATGGCGACGGCGACTGCACCAATAGCTGAACGGCGAATGGCAAAAGGACCGACTGCGGTTGGCAGCGGAGAATCGGGTAGCTCAGACATGACTATGGCAGCCCCGGTAGCTCCACGACGGACGCGACGAGTCATCGGTGAAGATGGTAAATGGCGCGACTTGGTGATTGCGAACGGGACACGGCCGTATACTACGGACGGAGATACACTGGCGACGGTGACGATAGGAGGCGAGCAGCCCACGACATTGCAGAACATGGTATACGCACGCCAGCCCCAGGTAAGACTGCCAACTAACAGGACAGCGGTTGACGGGAATACTGCGGGCGGAAGCACGGCAAGATTGGCGAAGCTGGGGAGCCGGCCGAACATGAAGGCGATGAGGTGGCTGTGGAGCCTACTTTGCAGCTCACGGATGACGAGTTGATGAAGACGCAGCAGCGCAGCAAACTGGTGCAAAAGCTGGTAAAAGACGGCGTTTACCGTGGTAAGAAGATCGAGACGACGTACGGGTTGGTGACGATCGAAACGGCTAAGGGTCGCAGAGTAATCTTACCCCCAGAACTATGGGCCACGGTGTTTAAAGAATTGCATGGGTCGATATGGGCCGGACACTTGCGAGGACCGCACACGTACGGACGTGTTGCTCAACTGTATTGGTGGCCGGACCTACAACGTGAAGTGAACAAGTGGGTCCGTGGGTGTCAGGAGGCAGCAGGAAAGCTCGGCCGCGCGAAGTGATACCGCCACTTAGGAGCTTGCGAGGTGGAGACGTTGGAGATAGGTGGGCGCTTGACGTGGCTGGGCCATTTCCGGTGGGTGGTGGAGGACAGCGATACGTCATAGCGGCAGTGGAGTACGTAACTATGCCGTGGCACGAAGCGTGACGCAGCACACCGCGGACAACATTGCAAGGTTTCTGATGGAGGAAGTGGTCTTACGATTTGGCCCTTTTCGTGAGATACTGACTGATGGCGCACCAGAATTGACCGGTACGGTGATTGAGCAGTTGGTGGTGCTTCTGCAGGCGCAGCAGACCAACCCAGTCCCGTACAGGCCTCAATTGATCGGCCTAGTAGAGCGTTTCCATCGCAGTTGGAAAAACTGTGTGGCCACCTTCATGGTCAGCGAGCGTCAAGATGACTGGAGCACGTGCAGTGTGCGGTGTACGCGTACAATTCGGCGCGGCACTCGACAGTAGCGCTAACGCCCAATGAACTGATGATGGGAGACGGCTGCGGCCACCGAACGAGCTGTTGAGACGAACGGCGGTGACCGAGGCTGGTGATCTGATGGAGACGCACGCACGACTAGTGGCGGCACTGGCCAAAGCACACGAGTGCGCCGAGCTGGCACGGCGAAAGGAGCAACGGCGACAGGCAAAATACTACGACCGACAAGCGCGACAACGACGGACGTTCAACACAGGAGATCGAGTCTGGCTGTACAATCCGCCACGGGGCGCGAAAGCAACAAAGTTTGTTCACCTCTGGATGGGGCCCATGAAGATCGTGGAGCCAGCCGGGTATGAGAATTTCGTATTGCAGCGAGAGGATAAGAACGGTCAGCCGGAGATAGTAATAGCACACTCATCATTTCTCGTGAGCTATCACTACCCGACCCCATTACTCAAGCAGGCAGCTGAAGACATCGAGGCTCAACTGAACGAAGAAGATCATGCGGCGGTGGACGATGACACGTCGGCAACGGAGATTGTACGACCAGCGGCGGGTGTCAGCTACGCGGCAACGGGTCGAAGAATGTCGAAGAGAAGTCGCGAGACAACGGCGAGTTCGGGAGGAAACCCGAGGGCAACCATTAAACTGGTGGAGCTGCGACGCCGACGAAGACGAAACAGAGCCGGCCAATACGTGCTTGAGTACGAGCTCGAACCCGTGGACGATGGACGGAGGTGGACGAGGGCGACTGCTGGAGTGTGGGCAACCAAGGACGGGCGGCACAAATACGGTGGGTCGGTGTTAACGAGTACGACGAGTTCTATTTCGGCGGGAGAGTCGTGGAAGACTCTCATGTTGGGGAAGTCGTGTAACAAGGCTGGCACGATCTCCAACGGACACGCAGCTGTCAGGCCTGGTAACGGTATGGCGCTCGAGCGAGGAACCGTCGGCGAATGGCTGGATGCGGCGGCAAGCACGACAGCGAGCCACCAAGGAGTGGAGGGGCGTCCAAAGATGTGAGGAACACAACGGGGTGCTTTGGCTGGAAAACAGTGCGGTGGTGGCTGCCGACGTTGAGGTGCAGCGGCAACAGACTGACTGTGGATACGAAGTTGCGGCGGCTCCGGACGATTGCGCCGGCGAAACCGGCGGCGTAAGCAAGATCGTGGCTGGACAAGGAGGCCCCGCGGCGAATGCCGGCTGGCACGGAGCCCTCAGTTCGGAATCGGCGACCTGGGACGCAAGCAGTCTCGAGTTCGCAGCAGCAGCAACTGGGGAGGACCGACACGACGACAGCCTGCACGACACCACTTGTCGTGGGCTAGCAACTGGACTGGACGGACGGACGACTGGAGGCGAGCGGTGACGCGCTTGGACAAACCTCTAGTTGGACGAACGACACTGGAACTGGACTGGACGGCGGCTGGAGGGAGTGTTGAAGCACTTGGGTAAACTTCTGGTTGAGCGATCGGCTGGAGGGAGTGTTGACACACTTGGGTAAACTTCTGGTTGACGGACGACACTGGACGAGTGGCGATCTGCCGTGGACGCACCGCGGAGAGTCACTACTGGACGGACTGCAGGTGGAGGTCGAGCGTACTGGACGGAGTTCGAGCGAGGACAGCAGGAGTGTCTATCAAAGCGCAGGGCACGACAGGTTAGACTCGACAGCCGCAGTTGGAACAGGTTGAATCTGGGTAAATAAAAAGTTGGTGTACTGCCAGTCGGGCGTACATCGGCACGAGGATCGACATTAGACCTCGTCGGCCAAAAGGACTACTGGAATATCCGCGATCAGCACTGGTCGACTAAAGCCCAGCGTGTGGGGCACGAAGCAGAGCACGTTACACCTCTTATCTTTGGTGACGTAACTGGAAAGCAGTCAAAGTTCCTCGCTATCGATCTGCTACGCTACAAACGTTGCGATAATGCCCCACAATCTTGACCTTGTTTGTAATTTGAGATCCTCGTGATGGCCCAGTGCCTCTGTTCGTCACATGAGCTCATGACAACTCGATCCTGGTTGCCTTCTTCTCATTTTGCATTCCGCTTTCCAACGCCAACGTCGGCCACACCACCTGCAAGAGGGTATCCCACACGCCACTGCATCCATGCACTTCAACCGCTTCTCCGTCGCAACTTCGCTGCTCGCTGTTTTCTCGGGTCAGAGCTCTGCCGACGTCGTTTCCTACGACTGGCGAGTGACTTCGATCTCCGCAGCTTTCGACGGCATCTCGCTATCAACTTACGGGATCAACGACAAGCCCGCCGACCAAGCGATCATCGACGTCACGCTGGGCCAAGACGTGGAGGTTCGCGTCACCAACGAGTTAGACGTCCCGACGTGTCTTCACTGGCACGGTCTCAAGCAACTCGGCACGCAAGAGATGGATGGAACGTCTGGCATCACGCAGTGCCACATCGACCCCAACGGCACCGCCGTCTATCGCTTTACGCCGGATAAAGCTGGCACGTTCTGGTGGCACAGTCACCACGGCACGCAGTACGCGTTCGGTCTTCGCGGTCCGTTGATCGTCCACTCTAATGAAAGTGACCGTCAGCCATGGGAACAAGACATCGCTGAGGAGTTCGTCGTTCAGCTCGCCGACTTGTACCATGACAGTCCTGTCGGGGCTCCGATGTGGGACAGCATGATCATCAACCGCGGTCGCTACGACTGCACGGTTGCGGCTTCCTACGGCTTCACCGATTGCACCGAGGACCAACCTCTGGCTCGGTTCCAGTTCGAAGCAGGCAAGAAGTACCTGCTGCGGCTGATCAACATGGCCGCGTTGGCTCCGATCGACTTCAGTATTGACGGCCACGACTTCCAAGTCGTTGCAGCCGACAGTGATCCGCTGCAGCCGTCGGAGCTCATCAACTCGCTCACGATCAACGCTGGCCAACGGTATGATATTGTGGTCGAAGCAAGTGGATCCAGTGGAAACGATTCGTTTTGGATGCGAGCCACCGGTCTGTACGGCCTGCCATGGACGACGGGTACTCCTGCCATGACTAGCAATGCCGAAGGCTTGGCGATTATTTCGTACGATGCCAACAACGACACCGAGCCAACGTCCGAGAGGTCGACAAACACGACAACCGTCGGTGAGTTCGACTTTACGCCACTGGTGTCGACAGCTTTGCCCACGACGCCAGATGACCGCGCCGTCCTTAAATTCACCCTACAATACGGTAAGGGGTTCTTCTCCATCGACGGCAGCGACTACAGCAACTTTGTCGTGCCAGACGAACCTCCACTATTCACAATCGCCAACGGCACCACGACGGAGGAGCTGCCGATCACCGCAAACGCCCGGAAGATTGAGTACGGCAAGCACATCGAAGTGGTGCTGGTGAACGACATGAATGAACAGCACCCGTTCCACCTGCACACCCACTCGCCGTGGGTCGTCGGCAGCGGGAAGGCCTCGATCGAAGATATTCGAAGCAACTCACTACCGGCGTTGAAACTCGACGGACCCATGCTGCGCGACGTCTACACGGTTGCTTCGTGCACGACGGATACCACCGGCGCGTGTGTTGAATTTGGATACGTGGTGCTTCGGTTCACAGCCGACAACCCGGGCGTGTGGATCATGCACTGCCACATCGATTGGCACCTGGACGACGGTCTGGCGATGATCTTGGTGGAAGGTGAGGACGAGCTTCAGGAACGGGGTGTGGCTGCGTTCTCGAACAGTATGTTGAGCGTGTGCGGCAGTGCGTTTGCGAACTCGTCGGCGACGTAGTTAGCTCTGGATCAGAACAGGAAAACGATTGTTGCTCTGCTTGTGGAGTCTGTTTTCGAAGAAGGACAAAATCTCTCCAAGTGTTCATTGCATCGTTCGTTTCACCTCACACTGATAGCAGAGCGTCGTGAACTTTGACTTCACGTGTATTCATTCAGATCCGGTTCTCTTGGGGTCGTGCGTTGATGCCATTCCGGCGGTAATGGAGGACAAAACAATGTGCCCTCACGCTGTACGGAGCGACTTCAGAGATCTCGGAGATCGAGGCAACATAAAAATGGAATTCTGAACATCCTCCAAACTGATGGCAAACAGCACCAAGCCCAAATCGATGGCGGCTGTTTGAGGCTCGTGTGTGAAGCACGCGGACTTAAACCCCGGGCCAAGCATGTCTTATAGCTTGGCTACTGATCGAGCGAAGCGAGATGCCCCTTTAAGGGGGTCGTAAGTTTTGGATTTCGGCTGGGCGATAGATTGTAGCGGTCTATGAACTACAGACTCAGAATTCCATTCTCCGAAACAGCCTGGGCAGGATTTGCCCGTCGTGTTGTGTCTGCACAGTTGACGCTCCATACTCGCCGTCAACATCGCAAGCTCCAAATCGGCGAGATAATCTTGGAGAGCTTTGGAGGCTCCGACTCTCTCGGTGTTCTGAAGGTGCGGTCTGTCCCGTCGGCATTGACGAATGGCGTTACAGCGACCTTAATTACGATCGTACGACAAGCGAAAGAGCAACCATATCGCTACAGCAACCCTCTCGGCGACCTTAGAGGACGCTATAGCGACCATAAAGAGATACGGTTCCGAAGCAGTTACAGTATTTTACTTTTTATGACGCTAATCACAAATACCTTACTTTGATTCTGAGAATGTTAGGTTAGCAAACTTCCAATCGAGGGACGCACGTAAGGACGACGATCCGAAGAGAGGCCACACGTTTCACCAACTGCTACAGCCCGCGAACGATGGGCCAGAGAGTTCTCGCCCATGCTCTGCTTCGCTCTCGACTCCAGGAGCTCGCGCTGATGAAATCCCAGCTTGAAGGAATTAGCGAAGCGTTGGAAAAGATCGTCCGTGTCCAGATTGAACTGCGGGAAATTATCGAGGAGCAGGAAGAGCCTGGGCGCGAGCTCGGCAGCGTTGAATACACAACTCGATGGCCACGAACACCAATCGGGCGACCAGCAGGAAGTATCGTTTTCTGTGCTGCTCGAGGCTTGGATTACCATGCTAATGAAATAGGCCTACCAAGGCATGTCTTTCCATTTGCCAAGCTATCACAAATGCATTTATGCGTCTCGCGTGCTAGCGAATTGTCGCTACGATCCACAGGTACATCCAATAACTGCGTTATCAGCACCCACAACGTCCGAAGTCGCATGATGGCGATGTCCCGGATGCGTGTGGAATTCCATGGAGTTTACGCAGCTGTAAACCTGTGCTACGACAAAAATGCCGCAACTAGACCAATCCGGCTGCTGAGGCTCTAGAAGCCATTCTATTGGACTCACAGCCGGAAAATCACGAGCAGGAGCGGACTTCTTGTGCCAGCTCGTAAGAAAGTCAAGAAACCCTCCCAAACCGACTCCATCTCGTCATGATAGTCTTCGTTAATCAGCGGTTCATACAGATAGGTATGTATGCGAGAGATGAGATTCTTCCATGTATTTGAAACTGGCGATGATGACTCCCCAGTGGTTACGATTCAGGTTTACTGGAAGCACAACATATTCAAATTCGTCAATGCATCGTTCTGGTGGATTTGCTGACCAACCAACATCTACCACTAGAGAACTCAAGACGAAGCATTTTCCGGTCGCATCTCCAATGCATTAGACGCGCCCATTTAGTGACTTCGTGAACGCTGACGATAAGGTCGCTGGGATATTTGACGGTAGCGTCGCGAACGTAAGACGGATTTTTTTGCGTGAATGTCGTCCGTTAGTTTGTTCGGCGTGGGGGCTTAGGCATTTTGATGACATCAACTTGCCGCGACCGGGATTTTTGCTCAACTTCACCAGCAAAACTGTCACTCTCAACCTTAACTTTCACATCAGCGCTTGCGAGCACTTCCAAATTACGTATCGCTGTAGTACCACCACGACTGTCGCTGCTCTCACTGGTATAGTCAATGATAATCGTCTCCGCACCAGACACGCCCGACCCATTGAATAGCGCGTCGTTTTCTGGTTGGGGTAAAGTCCGTGATAAACTGGCACGGACTGTAGCTTTGTTCGGGGATGCATTCATCTCTTCAAGTCCTTCCATGGCCTTCATCAATTTTAATGTATCGAATTCATCAGCTGGGTCTTGGAAACCTAAAAGAACGTCCTCATCGTTGTCTTCATCGTCAGTAGAATCACTGTCATTATCACAAATCTTGATTTGACACCGTCCTGACCACAAGCGGAAGTTACCATGTTTTCGCCGTGCAGTCGCGACTCAATAATGCCTTCCCATGCGTTGAATTCACTGTAACATTCTGCACTTGACAGACGCGACAAATGCTCCAGCAATGGTTCCGTCGTAGCTGTCGCGTAGGTATACTTTTCGGCCGATGACATCACCACAAGATTTGCCCGCTCGTTGCGGCGAAGACGCACTTACACAACTTGTTTCTTCTTCTTTGTTTGCGCCGTATCGACAGCTTCCACTGACGAATCCGCAAGGTCGCTATTCAGCAACCTTGCTTTCGGCGACCTTAAATTAACCATTTGAACAAACGACCCCAATTTGTCGGTAGCTGACTCAATATCTTTCACCGACGTCTGAGCTTGTTGAATGCACCACCGTTTAGTGATCGTTGGCGCCGGGAGAACTTTAAATCCATGGCCTCTTTGCGCAACGTGCATTAAATGCCTACACGGCAATTGATTCGTGGAGTAGAACAAACAGGCGCACGTCCAATCCAAATCGTGGCATTCACAAGTGCCAGAAGAGCAATGCACCTCCCATTTTGAAGTTGTATTGCGCTTCCAAGTGCATGTGGCGTCGTTTATAAGGACCACGTACTGTTCCCACTCCGTCTTGACCTTCTTGAAGACATCCGCACTCAAGTGCACAGCAACACAATCCAAAAATGGCTCCGATTTCGGCTTAGAACTAGGTACTGCCCGTGAAATGGCCCTCAGGATTTGTTGTGCCACACTAACTTGGTGTTGTAGAAGCCCAGCGGTAGTTTTATCAATGCGTGTTTTTCGTCCCAGCAACAGCTTCACTTGATTCCAGTTGGACTCCACCCTGTTGGTCGTGGTATTGACAGCAGTGAAGTATACACCTCGAGCAAAATTTGCCCACATCCGCCGACATGTGTGCCAGTTTTTCCGTAGTACGCAAAGATGGCAAGCTTGTCTTGCAATCGACAATACGTCTTACATGCTGAATGATATATCTCATACCCAGCCTCGGACGTACTACATAGCAATAAGTACAACACAATGTTAGTGGTGAAATGCTTCGTTTTGATGATAGAAGCATACCTGTACATTAAATTTGTGAAATGGATAAGAATCTGTCCACGTCGAGTAGACTTCAGACCAAACGTTGATCGCAATGTCAACTTTTTCCAGTAACTGATGGTATGGAATTGACAGAGCAGAACCTCTGCATCCGGAAGCGCTTTCTTCACTTCACTTCACTTCACTTCACTTCACGCCAGACCACGAAATCTTTGTCTATGACAACAGATCGCACTGATCGACACGACGTCGGGTCCTTCTCCTGAAAAAAACTTCAGAATTTGTGCTATCGTCGCCGCTTGCTCGTTCAAGCACAAGAAGTCAAGAGCATGAAACCCTCTCCCAGTTGCTGTTGTAACAACTGGGCCCCTAAACAAATAAAGAATCTGTTAGTGTTAAGGTTGCCAAAAATAATATGGTTGCTATAACTTTCCCACTTACCAAGATGGTAGCCTAAGTTGTTAGTACCGTGAGTGAAATCCATGGCGAGCGTTTGTCTCCACTGCTCGAACATCTGGTTATCTCTGTGGAAGATACCTTCGCATCAGCAAGCAGCATTATATCTTCGCAGTCTCTGTCATCAACAGGAAGAGATTTCGATGTCAAGTAGGAAGCTGACAGACTTTCGGTCGTATGGTGGTTATGAGTGCGGCACTACAATAGAACAAAACAATACGTTAGATAACGTCGCCCGAGTAAAATGCAACAGCAATGTCGTACCTCATTTCGAACAACAACTTTAAATGAACCATCATCCATTCTCGTCACTGTAGCAGTTCATCGAGCCTTACACCCGGTGTATCGAACACCACGACTGCGATTTCCGGTAGCCCTTGACTTCTGATAGACACCGTGCGTACAGCGAAGTATCCTTTGACTCCATTTAAACGTTTTGCTCGGCATGGTTTTCTTCGGCCCATTCTCACTGAAATAAACACAACAGTATTTGTCAGCAAGTACATCAGTTAAACAACAGCTCCATTGGTAGTTTTGATCATACGCATTGTGTGCTACCACAGATGCCGAGCTGCGAACCCGAAATAGAAGATTATCTTTCTTCTTGTATGTCTTTAAAGTTTTGTTAAATTCGTCCCACGATCGGAACTGCTGGACCGAAAGTGGTGGAACAGTATTCTTCACCCAAATGTGTGCCTTCTCCAACGACAACTTCGCGGCCTTGGTGCTGCTCTTTCGATCCCGGGGTGGTAATCGACATCTTTTGAGGGTCGTTGCCTCTTCCCGAGTAAATTTGAAGCCGATTGCGCGTGCGAGACATCGTTGCTGTCACCATCAGCGATAAACCCATCTTTACAACCCCGCTTCTTGTGTAGCTGAGTGTCTTCATTCTCCTCTACGCCTCCACCAACGTTCACGGCGAGAACTCCGTCCAATCTCGCGCCCCCATCGACCTCGTCGACTCTTGCCTCTTCAATAGCTTCGACGGCACTATCAGCGGCCTCTTTGGCGCTGATGCTACCCTCCTCGTCGTCCGCACCGATGCTGTCTGCACCACCGCCAATGTTGAATTGTTCCTCTTTGTACAGTCTGTCCATCTCCTCATCAAAATCGTCCCCTTCTTCGTCAGGCTCGTAGGTGTCGTCGCTATCATTATCTTTCTCCATGCCCATATTACAGAACGATAGTCAACAACCGAACAACTCCGGCGCCTGCGGCGTTGTCCTGCATAAAACCATTGGCTCCATTTAGAAGCTGATGTTAGTATGAGTCCCTCCCTATAGATGATACACCGCCATCGTACCGGTAGCTGCGGTCCCACCGAGCTCTGACATCTTCCTTGCTTCACCAGCGTCTCCACGTGCCGCCGTCGCGCGAGTTTTCTGCCGTTCGGGCCGCCCGAACATCGCCACGCGCGCGGCTTTCAAAATGAGAGGCTTGCGTGCGTCGTACTTGGCGCAAAACTCGTATTTAACCGGATTTCTTCACTGACGGTAAGCTTTGCGAAGTTTCGGGAATTTATATTTTGCACAAAACTTGACGTTAAGTCAACCGTCGCACGGCTATGTTAAGGTCGATGGGGAACAAGGCCTCAAGTCGACGTAGCGCTCCGGATGGCCGACACCGACGGTCTCTTTGGAGACACAAAACAAGACACTCTGCTCCCTGTCGACCGACCGAGTGGTGCGCTGCAGTCCGTCCTAGAGACGCCAACAACGACTGCAGCATCGTCCACCCGCTCCCGTCGCTAAACATCCACGTGACGAACCTTCAGGACAGCGAACTACTTACGTATCCTCTGGTGTTGGTCGAAGGTGTAGTGGACAACATCGCAGCAGCAAACCTACCAGACAACGCACTATACGTTCAAGCCGTAGCCCATGAAGTTGCAAGCGACTGGGACAATTCGTGGGTGGGCAGTGTCTGCTGGCCGGTAGTCCGAGAGTCTGGCCATTTCAAGGCGTTCGTGCATCTTAGCACCGACACTTCTCCATCGACGGCAGCGACTTCAACGCTTTCGTCGTTCCAGGTGAGCCCCTGCTTTTCAGTCACTAGTGGGACAAAGATGGTGGCAGCTACCAGTCTCCACGAACGCTCGGAAGATCGAGTACGGCAAGCACATCGTGGTACTGGTAAATGACGTCCACGTACAGCACCCGTTCCACTTGCACTCGCACTCGCACACGCCGTGGGTCGCCGGCAGTCGTCAGGCCTCGATTGAAGACATTCGAAGCAACTCACGCCGGTGTTGACACTCATTGGGGCTATGGTACGGGACGTCTACGGTGCCGCCAGCTTCGGACACCACAGGAACTTTTGCCAGGGTTCCTGGTACTTCGTTTTACGGTTGACAATGCGGGCGTGTGGATCATGCACTGCCACATCGACTGACACACGGACATCGGTCTAGCGATGAGGGCGAAGACGAGCTTCAGGAAAGAGGTGTTGATGCGTTCTCGAACAGTATGTTGGGTGTGTGCGGCAATATGTTTATGAACGCTACAACGTGTTTGCTGTATTTTCTTCAGGTTGGGACTCTTTCATTTGTTGATGCAATTCCGACGGTCGTGGTGTTCACCGCAACGTCGTCTGTCTTGTTGTGTCTCCGCTGAATCAAGGGAGTATAAGCTGGTTCCTCAGCATGTGGTGGGATCGCATTGGGAATGCTCCATAAAGACTAACTCGCCGTCAACGATGTGCTTTCTTGAGCTATCCGTTGCACACTGCAATTGCCGTGCAATGAGCTCTATTAGTGTAGTTGGGAAGATTGGCTTTCGATGCCTACGAACGTAACATTGCTCCGCTTGACAAATCAACAGAGACGAGAGTGACGTTGCAGTGGACACTGTCCAACTTGGCAATTCCCTACATAATACAACTTACACCCAAGCTGTTTTGTGGCTGTCCAAGCAAACATCTTGGGGGCACTTGAAAACACATGCCTCTTATCTTCGGTGACGTAACTGGAAAGCAGTCAAAGTTCCTCGCTATCGATCTGCTACGCTACAAACGTTGCGATAATGCCCCACAATCTTGACCTTGTTTGTAATTTGAGATCCTCGTCTCGTGATGGCCCAGTGCCTCTGTTCGTCACATGAGCTCATGACAACTCGATCCTGGTTGCCTTCATTTTGCATTCCGCTTTCCAACGCCAACGTCGGCCACACCACCTGCAAGAGGGTATCCCACACGCCACTGCATCCATGCGCTTCAGCCGCTTCTCCGTCGCAACTTCGCTGCTCGCTGTTTTCTCGGGTCAGAGCTCTGCCGACGTCGTTTCCTACGACTGGCGAGTGACTTCGATCTCCGCAGCTTTCGACGGCATCTCGCTATCAACTTACGGGATCAACGACAAGCCCGCCGACCAAGCGATCATCGACGTCACGCTGGGCCAAGACGTGGAGGTTCGCGTCACCAACGAGTTAGACGTCCCGACGTGTCTTCACTGGCACGGTCTCAAGCAACTCGGCACGCAAGAGATGGATGGAACGTCTGGCATCACGCAGTGTCACATCGACCCCAACGGCACCGCCGTCTATCGCTTTACGCCGGATAAAGCTGGCACGTTCTGGTGGCACAGTCACCACGGCACGCAGTACGCGTTCGGTCTTCGCGGTCCGTTGATCGTCCACTCTAATGAAAGTGACCGTCAGCCATGGGAACAAGACATCGCTGAGGAGTTCGTCGTTCAGCTCGCCGACTTGTACCATGACAGTCCTGTCGGGGCTCCGATGTGGGACAGCATGGTCATCAACAACCGCGGTCGCTACGACTGCACGGTTGCGGCTTCCTACGGCTTCACCGATTGCACCGAGGACCAACCTCTGGCTCGGTTCCAGTTCGAAGCAGGCAAGAAGTACCTGCTGCGGCTGATCAACATGGCGGCGTTGGCTCCGATCGACTTCAGCATCGATGGCCACGACTTCCAAGTCGTTGCAGCCGACAGTGATCCGCTGCAGCCGTCGGAGCTCATCAACTCGCTCACGATCAACGCTGGCCAACGGTATGATATTGTGGTCGAAGCAAGTGGATCCAGTGGAAACGATTCGTTTTGGATGCGAGCCACCGGTCTGTACGGCCTGCCATGGACGGCAGGCACTCCTGCCAAGACTAGCAATGCCGAAGGCTTGGCGATTATTTCGTACGATGCCAACAACGACACCGAGCCAACGTCCGAGAGGTCGACAAACACGACAACCGTCGGTGAGTTCGACTTTACGCCACTGGTGTCGACAGCTTTGCCCACGACGCCAGATGACCGCGCCGTCCTTAAATTCACCCTGCAATACGGCAAGGGGTTCTTCTCCATCGACGGCAGCGACTACAGCAACTTTGTCGTGCCAGACGAACCTCCACTATTCACAATCGCCAACGGCACCACGACGGAGGAGCTGCCGATCACCGCAAACGCCCGGAAGATTGAGTACGGCAAGCACATCGAAGTGGTGCTGGTGAATGACATGAATGAACAGCACCCGTTCCACCTGCACACCCACTCGCCGTGGGTCGTCGGCAGCGGGAAGGCCTCGATCGAAGATATTCGAAGCAACTCACTACCGGCGTTGAAACTCGACGGACCCATGCTGCGCGACGTCTACACGGTTGCTTCGTGCACGACGGATACCACCGGCGCGTGTGTTGAATTTGGATACGTGGTGCTTCGGTTCACAGCCGACAACCCGGGCGTGTGGATCATGCACTGCCACATCGATTGGCACCTGGACGACGGTCTGGCGATGATCTTGGTGGAAGGTGAGGAAGAGCTTCAGGAACGGGGTGTGGATGCGTTCTCGAACAGTATGTTGAGCGTGTGCGGCAGTGCGTTTGAACTCGTCGGCGACGTAGTTAGCTCTGGATCAGAACAGGAAACGATTGCTGCTCTGCTTGTGGAGTCTGTTTTCGAAGAAGGACAAAATCTCTCCAAGTGTTCATTGCATCGTTCGTTTCACCTCACACTGATAGCAGAGCGTCGTGAACTTTGACTTCACGTGTATTCATTCAGATCCGGTTCTCTTGGGGTCGTGCGTTGATGCCATTCCGGCGGTAATGGAGGACAAAACAATGTGCCCTCACGCTGTACGGAGCGACTTCAGAGATCTCGGAGATCGAGGCAACATAAAAATGGAATTCTGAACATCCTCCAAACTGATGGCAAACAGCACCAAGCCCAAATCGATGGCGGCTCGAGGCCCCTGTGCGAAGCACGCGGACTTAAACCCCGGCCCCATGTCTTGTAGCTTGGCTACTGATCGAGCGAAGCGAGATGCCCCTTTTTAAGGGGGTCGTAAGTTT
>JAAVTH010000780.1:0-30956 GCA_011947325.1 Phytophthora macrochlamydospora | reverse complement strand
TGGCAAACAGCACCAAGCCCAAATCGATGGCGGCGGTTTGAGGCTCGTGTGTGAAGCACGCGGACTTAAACCCCGGGCCAAGCATGTCTTATAGCTTGGCTACTGATCGAGCGAAGCGAGATGCCCCCTTTAAGGGAGGTCGTAAGTTTTGGATTAGTTTGGATTTCGGCTGTGCGATGGATTGTAGCGATCTATGAACTACAGACTCAGAACTCCATTCTCCGAAACAGCCTGGGCAGGATTTGTCCGTCGTGTTGTGTCTGCACAGTTGACGCTCCATACTCGCCGTCAACATCGCAAGCTCCAAATCGGCGAGATAATCTTGGAGAGCTTTGGAGGCTCCGACTCTCTCGGTGTTCTGAAGGTGCGGTCTGTCCCGTCGGTCGGCATTGACGAATGGCGTTACAGCCTTGACCTTCTTGAAGACATCCGCACTCAAGTGCGCAGCAACACAATCCAAAAATGGCTCCGATTTCGGCTCAGAACTAGGCACTGCCCGTGAAATGGCCCTCAGGATTTGTTGTGCCACACTAACTTGGTGTTGTAGAAGCCCAGCGATAGTTTTATCAATGCGTGTTTTTCGTCCCAGCAACAGCTTCACTTGGTTCCAGTTGGACTCCACCCTGTTGGTCGTGGTATTGCCAGCAGTGAAGTATACACCTCGAGCAAAATTTGCCCACATCCGCCGACATGTGTGCCAGGTTTTCGTAGTACGCAAAGATGGCAAGCTTGTCTTGCAATCGACAATACGTCTTACATGCTGAATGATATATCTCATACCCAGCCTCGGACATACTACATAGCAATAAGTACAACACAATGTTAGTGGTGAAATGCTTCGTTTTGATGATAGAAGCATACCTGCACATTAAATTTGTGGGATGGATAAGAATCTGTCCACGTCGAGTAGACTTCAGACCAAACGTTGATCGCAATGTCAACTTTTTCCAGTAACTGATGGTATGGAATTGACAGAGCAGAATCTCTGCATCCGGAAGCGCTTTCTTCACTTCACTTCACTTCACTTCACTTCACTTCACTTCACTTCACGCCAGACCACGAAATCTTTGTCTATGACAACAGATCGCACTGATCGACACGACGTCGGGTTCTTCTCCTGAAAAACTTCAGAATTTGTGCTATCGTCGACGCTTGCTCGTTCAAGCACAAGAAGTCAAGAACATGAAACTCTCTCCCAGTTGCTGTTGTAACAACTGGGCTCCCTAAACAAATAAAGAACCTGTCAGTGTTAAGGTTGCCAAAGCGAATATGGTTGCTATAGCTTTTCCACTTACCAAGATGGTAGCCTAAGTTGTTAGTACCGTGAGTGAAATCCATGGCGAGCGTTTGTCTCCACTTCTCGAACATCTGGTTATCTCTGTGGAAGATACCTTCGCATCAGCAAGCAGCATTATATCTTCGCAGTCTCTGTCATCAACAGGAAGAGATTTCGATGTCAAGTAGGAAGCTGACAGACTTTCGGTCGTATGGCGGTTATGAGTGCGGCACTACAATAGAACGAAACAATAAGTTAGATAACGTCGCCCGAGTAAAATGCAACAGCAATGTCGTACCTCATTTCGAACAACAACTTTAAATGAACCATCATCCATTCTCGTCACTGTAGCAGTTCATCGAGCCTTACACCCGGTGTATCGAACACCACGACTGCGACTTCCGGTAGCCCTTGACTTCTGATAGACACCGTGCGTACAGCGAAGTATCCTTTGACTCCATTTAAACGTTTTGCTCGGCATGGTTTTCTTCGGCCCATTCTCACTGAAATAAACACAACAGTATTTGTGAGCAAGTACATCAGTTAAACAACAGCTCCATTGGTAGTTTTGATCATACGTATTGTGTGCTACCACAGATACCGAGCTGCGAACCCGAAATAGAAGATTATCTTTCTTCTTGTATGTCTTTAAAGTTTTGTTAAATTCGTCCCACGATCGGAACTGCTGGACCGAAAGTGGTGGAACAGTATTCTTCACCCAAATGTGTGCCTTCTCCAACGCCAACTTCGCGGCCTTGGTGCTGCTCTTTCGATCCCGGGGTGGTAATCGACATCTTTTGAGGGTCGTTGCCTCTTCCCTAGTAAATCCGAAGCCGATTGCGCGTGCGAGACATCGTTGCTGTCACCATCAGCGATAAACCCATCTTTACAACTGTAGCTGAGTGTCTTCATTCTCCTCTACGCCTCCACCAACGTTTACGGCGAGAACTCCGTCCAATCTCGCGCCCCCATCGACCTCGTCGACTCTTGCCTCTTCAATAGCTTCGACGGAACTATCAGCGGCCTCTTTGGCGCTGATGCTACCCTCCTCGTCGTCCGCACCGATGCTGTCTGCACCACCGCCAACGTCGAATTGTTCTTCCTTATATACAGTCCGTCCATCTCCTCACCAAAATCGTCCCCTTCTTCGTCAGGCTCGTAGGTGTCGTCGCTATCATTATCTTTTTCCATGCTCATATTACGGAACGATAGTCAACAACCGAACAACTCCGGCGCCTGCGGCGTTGTCCTGCATAAAACCATTGGTTCCGTTTAGAAGCTAATGTTAGTATGAGTCCCTCCCTATAGATGATACACCGCCATCGTACCGGTAGCTGCGGTCCCACCGAGCTCTGACATCTTCCTTGCTTCACCAGCGTCTCCACGTGCCGCCGTCGCGCGAGTTTTCTGCCGTTCGGGCCGCCCGAACATCGCCACGCGGGCGGCTTTCAAAATGAGAGGCTTGCGTGCGTCGTACTTGGCGCAAAAATCGTATTTAACCGGATTTCTTCACGGACGGTAAGCTTTGCGAAGTTTCGGGAATTTATATTTTGCGCAAAACTTGACGTTAAGTCAACCGTCGCTCGGCTATGTTAAGGTCGATGGGGAACAAGGCCTCAAGTCGACGTAGCGCTCCGGATGGCCGACACCGACCGTCTCTTTGGAGACACAAAACAAGACACTCTGTTCCCTGTCGACCGACCGAGTGGTGCGCTGCAGTCCGTCCTAGAGACGCCAACAACGACTGCAGCATCGTCCACTCGCTCCCGTCGCTAAACATCCACGTGACGAACCTTCAGGACAGCGAACTACTTACGTATCCTCTGGTGTTGGTCGAAGGTGTAGTGGACAACATCGCAGCAGCAAACCTACCAGACAGCGCACTATACGTTCAAGCCGTAGCCCATGCAGTTGCAAGCGACTCGGACAATTCGTGGGTGGGCAGTGTCTGCTGGCCGGTAGTCCGAGAGTCTGGCCATTTCAAGGCGTTCGTGCATCTTACGCAACCAGGAATCTACCACATTCGTCTTCGCATTGCGGCGGTGACGCATCAACTGACGGTTTGCTTCAAACCGCGTCGAACCAAGTGGATCGTACGTTTCCACTACCAGAAACCTCACGACAGTTTCCAAGGCTTCGATGCACCGACTGGAGTCGACAACTCGGACAGCGACGCCTGCCAAAGGATACAATTCAGCGCGATGGTGCTGCAGACGGTGGTGGCGGAGCTGTTCCATCGCGCTGGGCTTTCGAGGAAGACATTTGCTATGGAGCTGGACGCTGACGGATTCCCAGTGGTGGAGATGGTGCGGTCGCCGTTCTCCGTAGCTCAAGGGAGAAGGATGACGGATTCCCGGCTTCTAGCGCATTTGAAGCGAGATTTACAAGCGGTAGAACCAACTACATGTTATCGGGTGAAGCACGTCGTGCTACTTGGAGGAACACGGTTTAATCCGTTGACTCAAGCTTTAGACGACGTGAAAACGGTCGTTGGAGGAGGTGTGGTGGCGACGAGTGTCTGCAATTTGTTCACGTGGCCTCGCCATCTCACTGAGCTGACAGGCTGCTGCTTCAACACCGATGTTGTCGCACCAGAGCTATCAATTCCGCAGTGCTCGGTACGTCGAGGGTATTGGAGCAACTACAGCGGCGGACTGAGCGTGTTGCTCCACCTTTGGGTCTATCGTTTCGACTAAAATATCAAGCAGACGGAGTGATGCACAAGAGTTTCCGAGGAGTGACACGAATACTAGTAGCAATGGAGCCGCAGTCAGGAATGCAGCAGTCTTCGGCGTTAGGACGCGCCATTGGAGACGGGAGATTCTACAAGTTGGATTATCGAGCGTTAAAACCGGTTGGAACTGCTGATGAAGACACGTTTTTCGACGACCAATCCATCGGAGACCTGGTCTTCGGCTGCCGCTGGATCCATCCCAAACCTGCAAAGAGAATGCACATTTCCAAGGCGATGCCAGCCATCGCCGCTTGAGTTTACCAGCAGCGAAGTGACGTGCAGCACTACAAACTTCCGACACATGTCGTTGATCCTGTGGTGACGTTACCTCATCAAATCCACCACGCTGTTAGTTGTGTCTCTGATTGTAGCACACATCGACCCCAACGGCACCGCCGTCTATCGCTTTACGCCGGATAAAGCTGGCACGTTCTGGTGGCACAGTCACCACGGCACGCAGTACGCGTTCGGTCTTCGCGGTCCGTTGATCGTCCACTCTAATGAAAGTGACCGTCAGCCATGGGAACAAGACATCGCTGAGGAGTTCGTCGTTCAGCTCGCCGACTTGTACCATGACACTCCTGTCGGGGCTCCGATGTGGGATAGCATGATCATCAACAACCGCGGTCGCTACGACTGCACGGTTGCGGCTTCCTACGGCTTCACCGATTGCACCGAGGACCAACCTCTGGCTCGGTTCCAGTTCGAAGCAGGCAAGAAGTACCTGCTGCGGCTGATCAACATGGCGGCGTTGGCTCCGATCGACTTTAGCATCGATGGCCACGACTTCCAAGTCGTTGCAGCCGACAGTGATCCGCTGCAGCCGTCGGAGCTCATCAACTCGCTTACGATCAACGCTGGCCAACGGTACGACTTCATCGTCAAAGCTGCTTTCAACCAGCAGCACAGTCAGCCTGCTTCGTTTTGGCTGCGATCTATCGGTCTGTACGGTCTCCCGTGGCTGGGAGCTACCGCCGACATGGCTGGTGCAGGTTTCAACTTCGAAGGCTTGGCGATTGTGCCGTATGGGAACGCCGATGATACCGAACCAACGTCCGAGAAGCGACGAATGAGACCACCGTGGGCGAGTTCGACTTCACGCCTCTCGCGCCGACTGTTTTGCCTTCGATGCCATCGGATCGTGCTGTTCTCGAGTTTACGCCAAGATTTGGACAAGAACCTCACCGATACTTCTCCATCGACGGCAGCGACTTCAACGCTTTCGTCGTTCCAGGTGAGCCCCTACTTTTCAGTCACTAGTGGGACAAAGATGGTGGCAGCTACCAGTCTCCACGAACGCTCGGAAGATCGAGTACGGCAAGCACATCGTGGTACTGGTAAATGACGTCCACGTACAGCACCCGTTCCACTTGCACTCGCACGCACCGTGGGTCGCCGGCAGTCGTCAGGCCTCGATTGAAGACATTCGAAGCAACTCACTGCCGGCGCCCTCATCGCTAGACCGATGTCCATGTGTCAGTCGATGTGGCAGTGCATGATCCACACGCCCGCATTGTCAACCGTAAACGAAGTACCAGGAACCCTGGCACAAGTTCCTGTGGTGTCCGTAGCGCATGGCGGCACCGTAGACGTCCCGTACCATAGCCCCAATGAGTTTCAACAAAGACGAGCTTCAGGAAAGAGGTGTTGATGCGTTCTCGAACAGTATGTTGGGTGTGTGCGGCAATATGTTTATGAACGCTACAACGTGTTTGCTGTATTTTCTTCAGGTTGGGACTCTTTCATTTGTTGATGCAATTCCGACGGTCGTGGTGTTCACCGCAACGTCGTCTGTCTTGTTGTGTCTCCGTTGAATCAAGGGAGTATAAGCTGCAGAGAACAGGTTCCTCAGCATGTGGTGGGATCGCATTGGGAATGCTCCATAAAGACTAACTCGCCGTCAGCGATGTGCTTTCTTGAGCTATCCGTTGCACACTGCAATTGCCGTGCAATGAGCTCTATTAGTGTAGTTGGGAAGCTTGGCTTTCGATGCCTACGAACGTAACATTGCTCCGCTTGACAAATCAACAGAGACGAGAGTGACGTTGCAGTGGACACTGTCCAACTTGGCCATCCCTACATAATACAACTTACACCCAAGCTGTTTTGTGGCTGTCCAAGCAAACATCTTGGGGGCACTTGGAAACACATGCCTCTGTAACAAGGCTGGCACGATCTCCAACGGACACGCAGCTGTCAGGCCTGGTAACGGTATGGCGCTCGAGCGAGGAACCGTCGGCGAATGGCTGGTTGGATGCGGCGGCAAGCACGACAGCGAGCCACCAAGGAGTGGAGGGGCGTCCAAAGATGCGTGTGAGGAACACAACGGGGTGCTTTGGCTGGAAAACAGTGCGGTGGTGGCTGCCGACGTTGAGGTGCAGCGGCAACAGACTGACTGTGGATACGAAGTTGCGGCGGCTCCGGACGATTGCGCCGGCGAAACCGGCGGCGTAAGCAAGATCGTGGCTGGACAAGGAGGCCCCGCGGCGAATGCCGGCTGGCACGGAGCCCTCAGTTCGGAATCGGCGACCTGGGACGCAAGCAGTCTCGAGTTCGCAGCAGCAGCAACTGGGGAGGACCGACACGACGACAGCCTGCACGACACCACTTGTCGTGGGCTAGCAACTGGACTGGACGGACGGACGACTGGAGGCGAGCGGTGACGCGCTTGGACAAACCTCTAGTTGGACGAACGACACTGGAACTGGACTGGACGGCGGCTGGAGGGAGTGTTGAAGCACTTGGGTAAACTTCTGGTTGAGCGATCGGCTGGAGGGAGTGTTGACACACTTGGGTAAACTTCTGGTTGACGGACGACACTGGACGAGTGGCGATCTGCCGTGGACGCACCGCGGAGAGTCACTACTGGACGGACTGCAGGTGGAGGTCGAGCGTACTGGACGGAGTTCGAGCGAGGACAGCAGGAGTGTCTATCAAAGCGCAGGGCACGACAGGTTAGACTCGACAGCCGCAGTTGGAACAGGTTGAATCTGGGTAAATAAAAGTTGGTGTACTGCCAGTCGGGCGTACATCGGCACGAGGGATCGACATTAGACCTCGTCGGCCAAAAGGACTACTGGAATATCCGCGATCAGCACTGGTCGACTAAAGCCCAGCGTGTGGGGCACGAAGCAGAGCACGTTACATGGTGGTCATACAGGGGCCTCGTCGGAGAAAAATAGCGGACGTACCTATTGTGAACGACAGGATGGCCCGGACGAAAGTGATGGAGAAGACTTCAGGCACGACGAAGCACTCTCGATCGCGCTCGACGCCTAGGAGATCGGTAACAGACAGTGAGTCGGCAGCAGCGGTGTCACCTCTGACAAGGTTACGCTCAAGAGCGGCTGCGACAATACCTGAGGAGCCGCAGCAGATGAATACGAACGAAGCAGTGGACAATACACCAGCAGCAGTGGTTGCTTCGACAACGACAGTCCCAACGGCTTCCACGGCGCCAGCAGCGGCCACAGACATGACGGCTCTGGCAGGTGTGATGCAGCAGTTGGTCGGAACGGTGAGTCAGTTGACGGCGAGAATGGACGGTTTGGAAGCTCTCCGTGCGCAGCCCGCTGCCACCCAACCGTCAGCGGCAAGCGTCAGCATGGTGATGCAGCCCACGCAGCAGCACACGGCGACAGTCACGACTGAAGCTCCGGTGGTGACGTCGACGACGACAGCTACGATGTCCTCTCAACCGGCAGCACCAACAAGGTCGGCGCGGACGTCACGATGGTTGGCTAGGCAGCACATTAACATCCGAGGCAGCGACGACAGCGATGGCGGCGACGGAAGTAACAGTCCTAGTGATAGCGACTACAACTGGAGCGACGACAGCAGCGACGACTCGAGCAGCTCAAGCAACTCGAGCAGCTCAAGTAGCTCTGACGGCGACGGTTCGAGCGACTCGGATTCATCACGGACACAGCGAAAACGGCGACGCCGCAGCATAAAGGAACTGGAGCTGCCAGTGTACTCGCCATCGCCAAATTCTTCCGTTTCGGTGTGGATCGACAGAGTGGACTTGGCGCTCAAAGGCGCACGGCGTTCGGGACGAGGAAAATGGTCGGATCGAGACCTGTACTACATCCTGGGCAACAAATTAGTTGACAACGCTGCACGTTGGTACACCATGCTCAACAAGCGGCTTCATCATCGTGAACGCACGTGGACTAACCTGAAGAAGGCGTTACTGCGACGATATGGTGAACGACTGGACAAGTCTGCAGCAGAGTTGCGAGTGATGCAACGGTACTTCGCGCCTGGTGAGACCTACGCGGACTTCGCAGCCGGACTACGTGAGGCGGCTGGACGGAATCGCGTACGAGAACGGGTACTGCTGGCTCAGTTCTATCGGTGCATCAGCTTGACGGTGAGTGCGTTCGTTCGGCGAACACCCAAGCCACGGACCCTCGAGGAAGCTGTCGACCGAGCAATGGACATCGACAACACAGACGAGAACGTGGCGCAAGGCATGTCGAATATCGGGCAGTATTGGCCGCAGGTGCCAACTCCGCAAGCACTACAGGTGGCTGACGGCACGGGCACGACGGCGGTACTTCCTGGTGTTGGGAGTACGCGGCTACCGACACGACCTGCTACGATGGATGCGGGACGTGGAACGATCGGAGACGTGGATCCAGAAGGGTTCGCGGTCTTTACAAACCCTCGTGGGGTCCACAGCTTGCTGACTGGAATTTGGGAGGCACCACCTGGACGAGTGTGGAACGGTCGCCAATGGATCGCCGCGGGCAAAGCGAAAAGGAAAGTGGCGCCTCAAGAGCAACCCGAAAAGCGCGTACCCAAGAAACTCGACAAGAAGACTAAGGCGATGCTGGTGCGAACAAGAAGCGACGACGATGGTGAGGATGAGTCGGGCGTGACACCTCCGCCACCAGAGAAGAGGAGGAAGAAGGCTGCAGTGCGACAGGCACTAGTGGCCGCGACGCCAACAACGAATGTGAAGACGAGCTCGGTAGCGCAGGCAGCGACGCCGCGTACCTTTGACCCATACCGATGCTTCGCGTGTGGACAGAGCGGTCACTTCGCCAGAGAATGTCCAGATGCCGCTGCCAAAGCAAGAAACGATGCTTACTTGGCTACCCGCGAGGTCAAGCAACAGCCGAAGGAAAACGAGAACGCGGCGCAGTAGGGGAATACGGCGTCCGCGACAGCAAGAAAATCCCCGACGGCGGCAGATGGAGGGATGGATGGAAGATTCGGCGGAGGCGACTGGTACGTCCTTGGCGGATCAGATGCTGGAGGAGGTGGCCGGACGAGATGAAGCCCGAGCACGGCGATACGTGGCTACGGTTCGACCGGCGATGGCGGCGCTACGGTACGCGTCGACGCGTGGTACGGGTAGGCAGACTGGTGGGCGAGGACGCTTACCAGCTGGAGTCGGAAGAGAAACTACGGGCGAGGTACGACAAGCTGGGGAAGGCGGCGGACCGGTGACTGAAAAGCTCAAAGATGGGTGCGAGCCGGCCAGCGCTGCAACGGCCGTGACGGCTGAAGAAACCCTGGACGAGTACGGCGCAGGTGATGTATGGCCGGTCGCGGAGCAGCGTGACACGGACACGGCGAGCGTAGGCGCCGATGGAAGTAATGGATCTAGTGACGGTGCACCAAGGAACCACGGCGTTGTCGACAACATCAGTGGAGTTGAAACGGGCTTCCAGCGGTCGAGCTGGACATGGAGCTGGACGACGAGATGGCAGCGCAGTTAGGCAGTGTGGCCACGGTGCGCGTGGCGCTGAAGCAGAAACGGAAAGACGCCAAGGCGCAACGTGTGCAGCGTGCTCGCCAGCGACAAGGGGCGCGGGCAGCTAACGAAGACGATATCAGTGCAGCAGTGGCGGCCATAGATGCTGAAGCACGAGATCGACGACAACGGCAGATGGAGGCGGCTTATGTGGAGCTGCACTCGCGGCAAGACCGACGACGGACGACGCCTACGGCTGGAGTGTTCCATGGCGAACGGGCCAAGGCCAGTTTGGTCCAGCCTGCAGCCGTTCGTGGTGGAGATGCGGATACTCTAGAAGCGGCGGCTGTGGACGGCCTGCCAACAGCTATGATGTACGTGGGTACGGAACGACTGGCGGTGAAACTAGACAGTGGCGCGCGCTATACAATTGCCGGCACCGATTGGATGCGTAAAGGCGAACGCAAACGCGGTGACGCCCCAGTCGACTTTGTCGAGGGTATTGGCGGCTTTCTGCTGGATGTGGTGGGCGTCTGGACCTTCACCATGAGGAATACCTTCGGCCAAGCGGTGCAGATCGATGCCTGCATAGTTGACGGCTGCACGGACGAATTCTTGGTCGGCGTGGACTTCATGAAGCGGCACCGGGCGACTATGGACTTTGCTCGTAACGAAGTGCGATACGATGAGCATGGCCGAATGGTGGTGATACCATTTCGGACGGAGGATGAAGATGGCAGTGCGAAGGTGGCGGCGGTACGGTTGGTGAGCGCCACGCAGCTACGACGGAACGCAGTGATGCCGATCGAGTTGTCGGTGGCGGCTCAGGACGGTGAAGAGGGTGTATTCTGGCCAACTCGCAGCATTGGACCTGTGATGCTGGCTGCGACTGTGACGAAGGTTCGCAACGGCAAGGCGCTGGTGCCGGTGATTAACCTGCTCGGCGACAAGATAAAACTGCCTGGGCGACGTGAGTTGGGTGTATGGATACCGATCGACGGCGACTTGGAAGTGCTGGAGCTGAAGGGTGCCTTGGAAACGGAGAAGATCTCGGAGTGGCTGGCTGACTTGGGCGACACTGAGACTCCGCTGGAGAATGAGAATGACATACGGGTGGGCGTTGAGGATCAAACGGAGCGTGAGCTGGTGTTGAGGCTGTTGCGGGCCTACCGGGAGCTCGTGACACATCAAGGCGACTGCCCTCCGGCGACCGCACTACCGGTACAGCATCACATCGACACGGGCACCACTACCCCGATTATGATGAAGCGGCGGAGGCATGCTCAGACGGAGGACGCCGTAATTGAAGAAAATGTGACCAAGATGTTGCAGGCAGGCGTGATCGAGGAGAGTAACGGCGCATGGGGATTTCCGGTAGTACTTGTACGAAAGAAGGACGGCGAAGTGCGCTTTTGCGTCGACTATCGGGCGCTGAACCGAGTCACCAAGAAAGACGTGTATCCGCTTCCCCGCATTGATGAGACATTGGACGCGCTCGGTGGCGTGCCGTTGTTTACGACACTCGATTTGAAGGCGGGCTACTGGCAAATTGAGGTCGCTCCTGAGGATCGCGACAAGACCGCGTTTACGAGCAGGCAAGGGCTGTACCGGTTTGTTCGGATGCCGTTTGGGTTGATGAATGCCCCGGAACATTCCAACGGATGATGAATGGAGTACTAAGAGGCTTACTCTGGACGACGTGTTTGGTCTACTTGGATGATATTGTTATCTTCACTAGAGGAGACATTCGGCGGCATGTAGTGCAGGTGGCGGCGGTTTTCGAGAGGCTGGCACAAGCGGGTCTCACGCTGAAGCTAAAGAAATGCGTGTTTGCCGCGAGTTCCATGGAGTACCTGGGACATATTTTAAGTGCTGATGGAGTACGGCCGGTGGATCGATTGCTGAAAGCGGTAGCGGACTACCCTCGACCACAAAATCCGGTGGAGGCGAAGCGGTTTATTCACCTCGCCGGCTACTACAGGAAGTTCGTGGCAGCATTTGGATCAATCATGGAGCCGCTGACACGGCTACTGAAGCAGAATGTGGAATGGTGCTGGACGGAGGAACAACAGTTCGCTTTTGAGAGAGTGAAAGCTGCACTGGTGTCGAGACCACTACTAGCCTACCCGAATTTTGCAGTTCCCTTCCGTCTGGTGACAGATGCGAGTAAAGTGGGGCTTGGTGCCTGCCTCATGCAGGATCAAGGACGCGGTTGGCAGCCGATAGCCTACGCAAGTAAGGTCAACAGCGAGGCAGAGGCGAAGTACTCTATCACGGAGCTGGAATGTCTGGCGGTAGTATGGGCGGTGAAGCTGTTCAGACCTTACGTCTACGGCCGGCGGTTTGAGATCGTGACCGACCATTCGGCGCTCAAGTGGCTTATGACGAGGACGGAGCTGGCGGGACGGCTGCACCGATGGTCGCTCACTCTGCAGGAATACGAGTTTGAGATTGTGTTTCGGCCAGGGACGACAAATGTCGTAGCGGATGCTCTCTCTCGGGCACCTGTTACGGTACTGATGGCGACGGGCAAACGCACACGAGGACGAAGTGCGCGGCGGCAGCAACGAAATCCGGTAGAGAAGGACTCGAACAGAAGACGGAGAACATGGAGCCGACAGTCGATGGTGGAGAACAGGAAGATGGACGCTCAACAGATGCCGAAGCGATGGAGGCGAATGCAGTAGTGACGTTGACGGTGGGGATGCCCACAACAACTGATGTGGCGGCGGTATCGACGCCAGAAGCAGCTAAGGCCACGGGGACGACGGTGGCAGACGGTGACCACCAGTTGGACAAAGTCTCGACAACTGGCCGTCGACCATGGACTCGAGCGGCTCGGCGACAAGCAGAGGCGGCAGCGGCAGAAGCGGCGACTCAGGTGGCGGCAACCTCAGCAGATGCAGCGGCAGGGACGGCGCCGCCTGACTCGGCAGGGGCGGCGGCAAAACTCGACGGAGAAGTACTGGTGACGACCGATGGGGACGAAGCCACCTCAGCTCCCGAACTGACGGTGCCGGAAACCCCGTTGCCGCACCGAACGGACACGGACGCGAACAAGATGCCGCTGGCGAACGACAAAGCGCGACTGGTGCTGGTAAACACCGCGCTGATAATGGAGAGAGCCACGCTGAAGCCACTCGTGTCCAGGGCGCTCGTGCTGAAACGGGAACCTCTGCAGATGGTGATATTATTGGTGCCAGTGACGCTGAAAGCGTCGGCTACCTTGAAATTACTCGTGATCAACGCTTAGCTGGCGACTCAACGGTGGTGACGGCGAATGGCGTGAACGGTTATGATGGTGCGCGCCCCTCAGCACGGCGGCGACATGTACAATGGAGTACGCCGCTATCGGAGACCTTCGGTGAAGCCATGGCGACGGCGACTGCACCAATAGCTGAACGGCGAATGGCAAAAGGACCGACTGCGGTTGGCAGCGGAGAATCGGGTAGCTCAGACATGACTATGGCAGCCCCGGTAGCTCCACGACGGACGCGACGAGTCATCGGTGAAGATGGTAAATGGCGCGACTTGGTGATTGCGAACGGGACACGGCCGTATACTACGGACGGAGATACACTGGCGACGGTGACGATAGGAGGCGAGCAGCCCACGACATTGCAGAACATGGTATACGCACGCCAGCCCCAGGTAAGACTGCCAACTAACAGGACAGCGGTTGACGGGAATACTGCGGGCGGGAAGCACGGCAAGATTGGCGAAGCTGGGGAGCCGGCCGAACATGAAGGCGATGAGGTGGCTGTGGAGCCTACTTTGCAGCTCACGGATGACGAGTTGATGAAGACGCAGCAGCGCAGCAAACTGGTGCAAAAGCTGGTAAAAGACGGCGTTTACCGTGGTAAGAAGATCGAGACGACGTACGGGTTGGTGACGATCGAAACGGCTAAGGGTCGCAGAGTAATCTTACCCCCAGAACTATGGGCCACGGTGTTTAAAGAATTGCATGGGTCGATATGGGCCGGACACTTGCGAGGACCGCACACGTACGAACGTGTTGCTCAACTGTATTGGTGGCCGGACCTACAACGTGAAGTGAACAAGTGGGTCCGTGGGTGTCAGGAGTGCGGCAGCAGGAAAGCTCGGCCGCGCGAAGTGATACCGCCACTTAGGAGCTTGCGAGGTGGAGACGTTGGAGATAGGTGGGCGCTTGACGTGGCTGGGCCATTTCCGGTGGGTGGTGGAGGACAGCGATACGTCATAGCGGCAGTGGAGTACGTAACGAAGTATGCCGTGGCACGAAGCGTGACGCAGCACACCGCGGACAACATTGCAAGGTTTCTGATGGAGGAAGTGGTCTTACGATTTGGCCCTTTTCGTGAGATACTGACTGATGGCGCACCAGAATTGACCGGTACGGTGATTGAGCAGTTGGTGGTGCTTCTGCAGGCGCAGCAGACCAACCCAGTCCCGTACAGGCCTCAATTGATCGGCCTAGTAGAGCGTTTCCATCGCAGTTGGAAAAACTGTGTGGCCACCTTCATGGTCAGCGAGCGTCAAGATGACTGGAGCACGTGGGTGCAGTGTGCGGTGTACGCGTACAATTCGGCGCGGCACTCGACAGTAGCGCTAACGCCCAATGAACTGATGATGGGGAGACGGCTGCGGCCACCGAACGAGCTGTTGAGACGAACGGCGGTGACCGAGGCTGGTGATCTGATGGAGACGCACGCACGACTAGTGGCGGCACTGGCCAAAGCACACGAGTGCGCCGAGCTGGCACGGCGAAAGGAGCAACGGCGACAGGCAAAATACTACGACCGACAAGCGCGACAACGACGGACGTTCAACACAGGAGATCGAGTCTGGCTGTACAATCCGCCACGGGGCGCGAAAGCAACAAAGTTTGTTCACCTCTGGATGGGGCCCATGAAGATCGTGGAGCCAGCCGGGTATGAGAATTTCGTATTGCAGCGAGAGGATAAGAACGGTCAGCCGGAGATAGTAATAGCACACTCATCATTTCTCGTGAGCTATCACTACCCGACCCCATTACTCAAGCAGGCAGCTGAAGACATCGAGGCTCAACTGAACGAAGAAGATCATGCGGCGGTGGACGATGACACGTCGGCAACGGAGATTGTACGACCAGCGGCGGGTGTCAGCTACGCGGCAACGGGTCGAAGAATGTCGAAGAGAAGTCGCGAGACAACGGCGAGTTCGGGAGGAAACCCGAGGGCAACCATTAAACTGGTGGAGCTGCGACGCCGACGAAGACGAAACAGAGCCGGCCAATACGTGCTTGAGTACGAGCTCGAACCCGTGGACGATGGACGGAGGTGGACGAGGGCGACTGCTGGAGTGTGGGCAACCAAGGACGGGCGGCCACAAATACGGTGGGTCGGTGTTAACGAGTACGACGAGTTCTATTTCGGCGGGAGAGTCGTGGAAGACTCTCATGTTGGGGAAGTCGTGTAACAAGGCTGGCACGATCTCCAACGGACACGCAGCTGTCAGGCCTGGTAACGGTATGGCGCTCGAGCGAGGAACCGTCGGCGAATGGCTGGTTGGATGCGGCGGCAAGCACGACAGCGAGCCACCAAGGAGTGGAGGGGCGTCCAAAGATGCGTGTGAGGAACACAACGGGGTGCTTTGGCTGGAAAACAGTGCGGTGGTGGCTGCCGACGTTGAGGTGCAGCGGCAACAGACTGACTGTGGATACGAAGTTGCGGCGGCTCCGGACGATTGCGCCGGCGAAACCGGCGGCGTAAGCAAGATCGTGGCTGGACAAGGAGGCCCCGCGGCGAATGCCGGCTGGCACGGAGCCCTCAGTTCGGAATCGGCGACCTGGGACGCAAGCAGTCTCGAGTTCGCAGCAGCAGCAACTGGGGAGGACCGACACGACGACAGCCTGCACGACACCACTTGTCGTGGGCTAGCAACTGGACTGGACGGACGGACGACTGGAGGCGAGCGGTGACGCGCTTGGACAAACCTCTAGTTGGACGAACGACACTGGAACTGGACTGGACGGCGGCTGGAGGGAGTGTTGAAGCACTTGGGTAAACTTCTGGTTGAGCGATCGGCTGGAGGGAGTGTTGACACACTTGGGTAAACTTCTGGTTGACGGACGACACTGGACGAGTGGCGATCTGCCGTGGACGCACCGCGGAGAGTCACTACTGGACGGACTGCAGGTGGAGGTCGAGCGTACTGGACGGAGTTCGAGCGAGGACAGCAGGAGTGTCTATCAAAGCGCAGGGCACGACAGGTTAGACTCGACAGCCGCAGTTGGAACAGGTTGAATCTGGGTAAATAAAAAGTTGGTGTACTGCCAGTCGGGCGTACATCGGCACGAGGGATCGACATTAGACCTCGTCGGCCAAAAGGACTACTGGAATATCCGCGATCAGCACTGGTCGACTAAAGCCCAGCGTGTGGGGCACGAAGCAGAGCACGTTACACCTCTTATCTTTGGTGACGTAACTGGAAAGCAGTCAAAGTTCCTCGCTATCGATCTGCTACGCTACAAACGTTGCGATAATGCCCCACAATCTTGACCTTGTTTGTAATTTGAGATCCTCGTGATGGCCCAGTGCCTCTGTTCGTCACATGAGCTCATGACAACTCGATCCTGGTTGCCTTCTTCTCATTTTGCATTCCGCTTTCCAACGCCAACGTCGGCCACACCACCTGCAAGAGGGTATCCCACACGCCACTGCATCCATGCACTTCAACCGCTTCTCCGTCGCAACTTCGCTGCTCGCTGTTTTCTCGGGTCAGAGCTCTGCCGACGTCGTTTCCTACGACTGGCGAGTGACTTCGATCTCCGCAGCTTTCGACGGCATCTCGCTATCAACTTACGGGATCAACGACAAGCCCGCCGACCAAGCGATCATCGACGTCACGCTGGGCCAAGACGTGGAGGTTCGCGTCACCAACGAGTTAGACGTCCCGACGTGTCTTCACTGGCACGGTCTCAAGCAACTCGGCACGCAAGAGATGGATGGAACGTCTGGCATCACGCAGTGCCACATCGACCCCAACGGCACCGCCGTCTATCGCTTTACGCCGGATAAAGCTGGCACGTTCTGGTGGCACAGTCACCACGGCACGCAGTACGCGTTCGGTCTTCGCGGTCCGTTGATCGTCCACTCTAATGAAAGTGACCGTCAGCCATGGGAACAAGACATCGCTGAGGAGTTCGTCGTTCAGCTCGCCGACTTGTACCATGACAGTCCTGTCGGGGCTCCGATGTGGGACAGCATGATCATCAACAACCGCGGTCGCTACGACTGCACGGTTGCGGCTTCCTACGGCTTCACCGATTGCACCGAGGACCAACCTCTGGCTCGGTTCCAGTTCGAAGCAGGCAAGAAGTACCTGCTGCGGCTGATCAACATGGCCGCGTTGGCTCCGATCGACTTCAGTATTGACGGCCACGACTTCCAAGTCGTTGCAGCCGACAGTGATCCGCTGCAGCCGTCGGAGCTCATCAACTCGCTCACGATCAACGCTGGCCAACGGTATGATATTGTGGTCGAAGCAAGTGGATCCAGTGGAAACGATTCGTTTTGGATGCGAGCCACCGGTCTGTACGGCCTGCCATGGACGACGGGTACTCCTGCCATGACTAGCAATGCCGAAGGCTTGGCGATTATTTCGTACGATGCCAACAACGACACCGAGCCAACGTCCGAGAGGTCGACAAACACGACAACCGTCGGTGAGTTCGACTTTACGCCACTGGTGTCGACAGCTTTGCCCACGACGCCAGATGACCGCGCCGTCCTTAAATTCACCCTACAATACGGTAAGGGGTTCTTCTCCATCGACGGCAGCGACTACAGCAACTTTGTCGTGCCAGACGAACCTCCACTATTCACAATCGCCAACGGCACCACGACGGAGGAGCTGCCGATCACCGCAAACGCCCGGAAGATTGAGTACGGCAAGCACATCGAAGTGGTGCTGGTGAACGACATGAATGAACAGCACCCGTTCCACCTGCACACCCACTCGCCGTGGGTCGTCGGCAGCGGGAAGGCCTCGATCGAAGACATTCGAAGCAACTCACTACCGGCGTTGAAACTCGACGGACCCATGCTGCGCGACGTCTACACGGTTGCTTCGTGCACGACGGATACCACCGGCGCGTGTGTTGAATTTGGATACGTGGTGCTTCGGTTCACAGCCGACAACCCGGGCGTGTGGATCATGCACTGCCACATCGATTGGCACCTGGACGACGGTCTGGCGATGATCTTGGTGGAAGGTGAGGACGAGCTTCAGGAACGGGGTGTGGCTGCGTTCTCGAACAGTATGTTGAGCGTGTGCGGCAGTGCGTTTGCGAACTCGTCGGCGACGTAGTTAGCTCTGGATCAGAACAGGAAAACGATTGTTGCTCTGCTTGTGGAGTCTGTTTTCGAAGAAGGACAAAATCTCTCCAAGTGTTCATTGCATCGTTCGTTTCACCTCACACTGATAGCAGAGCGTCGTGAACTTTGACTTCACGTGTATTCATTCAGATCCGGTTCTCTTGGGGTCGTGCGTTGATGCCATTCCGGCGGTAATGGAGGACAAAACAATGTGCCCTCACGCTGTACGGAGCGACTTCAGAGATCTCGGAGATCGAGGCAACATAAAAATGGAATTCTGAACATCCTCCAAACTGATGGCAAACAGCACCAAGCCCAAATCGATGGCGGCTGTTTGAGGCTCGTGTGTGAAGCACGCGGAATTAAACCCCGGGCCAAGCATGTCTTATAGCTTGGCTACTGATCGAGCGAAGCGAGATGCCCCCTTTTAAGGGGGTCGTAAGTTTTGGATTTCGGCTGGGCGATAGATTGTAGCGGTCTATGAACTACAGACTCAGAATTCCATTCTCCGAAACAGCCTGGGCAGGATTTGCCCGTCGTGTTGTGTCTGCACAGTTGACGCTCCATACTCGCCGTCAACATCGCAAGCTCCAAATCGGCGAGATAATCTTGGAGAGCTTTGGAGGCTCCGACTCTCTCGGTGTTCTGAAGGTGCGGTCTGTCCCGTCGGCATTGACGAATGGCGTTACAGCGACCTTAATTACGATCGTACGACAAGCGAAAGAGCAACCATATCGCTACAGCAACCCTCTCGGCGACCTTAGAGGACGCTATAGCGACCATAAAGAGATACGGTTCCGAAGCAGTTACAGTATTTTACTTTTTATGACGCTAATCACAAATACCTTACTTTGATTCTGAGAATGTTAGGTTAGCAAACTTCCAATCGAGGGACGCACGTAAGGACGACGATCCGAAGAGAGGCCACACGTTTCACCAACTGCTACAGCCCGCGAACGATGGGCCAGAGAGTTCTCGCCCATGCTCTGCTTCGCTCTCGACTCCAGGAGCTCGCGCTGATGAAATCCCAGCTTGAAGGAATTAGCGAAGCGTTGGAAAAGATCGTCCGTGTCCAGATTGAACTGCGGGAAATTATCGAGGAGCAGGAAGAGCCTGGGCGCGAGCTCTCGGCAGCGTTGAATACACAACTCGATGGCCACGAACACCAATCGGGCGACCAGCAGGAAGTATCGTTTTCTGTGCTGCTCGAGGCTTGGATTACCATGCTAATGAAATAGGCCTACCAAGGCATGTCTTTCCATTTGCCAAGCTATCACAAATGCATTTATGCGTCTCGCGTGCTAGCGAATTGTCGCTACGATCCACAGGTACATCCAATAACTGCGTTATCAGCACCCACAACGTCCGAAGTCGCATGATGGCGATGTCCCGGATGCGTGTGGAATTCCATGGAGTTTACGCAGCTGTAAACCTGTGCTACGACAAAAATGCCGCAACTAGACCAATCCGGCTGCTGAGGCTCTAGAAGCCATTCTATTGGACTCACAGCCGGAAAATCACGAGCAGGAGCGGACTTCTTGTGCCAGCTCGTAAGAAAGTCAAGAAACCCTCCCCAAACCGACTCCATCTCGTCATGATAGTCTTCGTTAATCAGCGGTTCATACAGATAGGTATGTATGCGAGAGAGATGAGATTCTTCCATGTATTTGAAACTGGCGATGATGACTCCCCAGTGGTTACGATTCAGGTTTACTGGAAGCACAACATATTCAAATTCGTCAATGCATCGTTCTGGTGGATTTGCTGACCAACCAACATCTACCACTAGAGAACTCAAGACGAAGCATTTTCCGGTCGCATCTCCAATGCATTAGACGCGCCCATTTAGTGACTTCGTGAACGCTGACGATAAGGTCGCTGGGATATTTGACGGTAGCGTCGCGAACGTAAGACGGATTTTTTTGCGTGAATGTCGTCCGTTAGTTTGTTCGGCGTGGGGGCTTAGGCATTTTGATGACATCAACTTGCCGCGACCGGGATTTTTGCTCAACTTCACCAGCAAAACTGTCACTCTCAACCTTAACTTTCACATCAGCGCTTGCGAGCACTTCCAAATTACGTATCGCTGTAGTACCACCACGACTGTCGCTGCTCTCACTGGTATAGTCAATGATAATCGTCTCCGCACCAGACACGCCCGACCCATTGAATAGCGCGTCGTTTTCTGGTTGGGGTAAAATCCGTGATAAACTGGCACGGACTGTAGCTTTGTTCGGGGATGCATTCATCTCTTCAAGTCCTTCCATGGCCTTCATCAATTTTAATGTATCGAATTCATCAGCTGGGTCTTGGAAACCTAAAAGAACGTCCTCATCGTTGTCTTCATCGTCAGTAGAATCACTGTCATTATCACAAATCTTGATTTGACACCGTCCTGACCACAAGCGGAAGTTACCATGTTTTCGCCGTGCAGTCGCGACTCAATAATGCCTTCCCATGCGTTGAATTCACTGTAACATTCTGCACTTGACAGACGCGACAAATGCTCCAGCAATGGTTCCGTCGTAGCTGTCGCGTAGGTATACTTTTCGGCCGATGACATCACCACAAGATTTGCCCGCTCGTTGCGGCGAAGACGCACTTACACAACTTGTTTCTTCTTCTTTGTTTGCGCCGTATCGACAGCTTCCACTGACGAATCCGCAAGGTCGCTATTCAGCAACCTTGCTTTCGGCGACCTTAAATTAACCATTTGAACAAACGACCCCAATTTGTCGGTAGCTGACTCAATATCTTTCACCGACGTCTGAGCTTGTTGAATGCACCACCGTTTAGTGATCGTTGGCGCCGGGAGAACTTTAAATCCATGGCCTCTTTGCGCAACGTGCATTAAATGCCTACACGGCAATTGATTCGTGGAGTAGAACAAACAGGCGCACGTCCAATCCAAATCGTGGCATTCACAAGTGCCAGAAGAGCAATGCACCTCCCATTTTGAAGTTGTATTGCGCTTCCAAGTGCATGTGGCGTCGTTTATAAGGACCACGTACTGTTCCCACTCCGTCTTGACCTTCTTGAAGACATCCGCACTCAAGTGCACAGCAACACAATCCAAAAATGGCTCCGATTTCGGCTTAGAACTAGGTACTGCCCGTGAAATGGCCCTCAGGATTTGTTGTGCCACACTAACTTGGTGTTGTAGAAGCCCAGCGGTAGTTTTATCAATGCGTGTTTTTCGTCCCAGCAACAGCTTCACTTGATTCCAGTTGGACTCCACCCTGTTGGTCGTGGTATTGACAGCAGTGAAGTATACACCTCGAGCAAAATTTGCCCACATCCGCCGACATGTGTGCCAGTTTTTCCGTAGTACGCAAAGATGGCAAGCTTGTCTTGCAATCGACAATACGTCTTACATGCTGAATGATATATCTCATACCCAGCCTCGGACGTACTACATAGCAATAAGTACAACACAATGTTAGTGGTGAAATGCTTCGTTTTGATGATAGAAGCATACCTGTACATTAAATTTGTGAAATGGATAAGAATCTGTCCACGTCGAGTAGACTTCAGACCAAACGTTGATCGCAATGTCAACTTTTTCCAGTAACTGATGGTATGGAATTGACAGAGCAGAACCTCTGCATCCGGAAGCGCTTTCTTCACTTCACTTCACTTCACTTCACTTCACGCCAGACCACGAAATCTTTGTCTATGACAACAGATCGCACTGATCGACACGACGTCGGGTCCTTCTCCTGAAAAAAACTTCAGAATTTGTGCTATCGTCGCCGCTTGCTCGTTCAAGCACAAGAAGTCAAGAGCATGAAACCCTCTCCCAGTTGCTGTTGTAACAACTGGGCTCCCTAAACAAATAAAGAATCTGTTAGTGTTAAGGTTGCCAAAAATAATATGGTTGCTATAACTTTCCCACTTACCAAGATGGTAGCCTAAGTTGTTAGTACCGTGAGTGAAATCCATGGCGAGCGTTTGTCTCCACTGCTCGAACATCTGGTTATCTCTGTGGAAGATACCTTCGCATCAGCAAGCAGCATTATATCTTCGCAGTCTCTGTCATCAACAGGAAGAGATTTCGATGTCAAGTAGGAAGCTGACAGACTTTCGGTCGTATGGTGGTTATGAGTGCGGCACTACAATAGAACAAAACAATACGTTAGATAACGTCGCCCGAGTAAAATGCAACAGCAATGTCGTACCTCATTTCGAACAACAACTTTAAATGAACCATCATCCATTCTCGTCACTGTAGCAGTTCATCGAGCCTTACACCCGGTGTATCGAACACCACGACTGCGATTTCCGGTAGCCCTTGACTTCTGATAGACACCGTGCGTACAGCGAAGTATCCTTTGACTCCATTTAAACGTTTTGCTCGGCATGGTTTTCTTCGGCCCATTCTCACTGAAATAAACACAACAGTATTTGTCAGCAAGTACATCAGTTAAACAACAGCTCCATTGGTAGTTTTGATCATACGCATTGTGTGCTACCACAGATGCCGAGCTGCGAACCCGAAATAGAAGATTATCTTTCTTCTTGTATGTCTTTAAAGTTTTGTTAAATTCGTCCCACGATCGGAACTGCTGGACCGAAAGTGGTGGAACAGTATTCTTCACCCAAATGTGTGCCTTCTCCAACGACAACTTCGCGGCCTTGGTGCTGCTCTTTCGATCCCGGGGTGGTAATCGACATCTTTTGAGGGTCGTTGCCTCTTCCCGAGTAAATTTGAAGCCGATTGCGCGTGCGAGACATCGTTGCTGTCACCATCAGCGATAAACCCATCTTTACAACCCCGCTTCTTGTGTAGCTGAGTGTCTTCATTCTCCTCTACGCCTCCACCAACGTTCACGGCGAGAACTCCGTCCAATCTCGCGCCCCCATCGACCTCGTCGACTCTTGCCTCTTCAATAGCTTCGACGGCACTATCAGCGGCCTCTTTGGCGCTGATGCTACCCTCCTCGTCGTCCGCACCGATGCTGTCTGCACCACCGCCAATGTTGAATTGTTCCTCTTTGTACAGTCTGTCCATCTCCTCATCAAAATCGTCCCCTTCTTCGTCAGGCTCGTAGGTGTCGTCGCTATCATTATCTTTCTCCATGCCCATATTACAGAACGATAGTCAACAACCGAACAACTCCGGCGCCTGCGGCGTTGTCCTGCATAAAACCATTGGCTCCATTTAGAAGCTGATGTTAGTATGAGTCCCTCCCTATAGATGATACACCGCCATCGTACCGGTAGCTGCGGTCCCACCGAGCTCTGACATCTTCCTTGCTTCACCAGCGTCTCCACGTGCCGCCGTCGCGCGAGTTTTCTGCCGTTCGGGCCGCCCGAACATCGCCACGCGCGCGGCTTTCAAAATGAGAGGCTTGCGTGCGTCGTACTTGGCGCAAAACTCGTATTTAACCGGATTTCTTCACTGACGGTAAGCTTTGCGAAGTTTCGGGAATTTATATTTTGCACAAAACTTGACGTTAAGTCAACCGTCGCACGGCTATGTTAAGGTCGATGGGGGAACAAGGCCTCAAGTCGACGTAGCGCTCCGGATGGCCGACACCGACGGTCTCTTTGGAGACACAAAACAAGACACTCTGCTCCCTGTCGACCGACCGAGTGGTGCGCTGCAGTCCGTCCTAGAGACGCCAACAACGACTGCAGCATCGTCCACCCGCTCCCGTCGCTAAACATCCACGTGACGAACCTTCAGGACAGCGAACTACTTACGTATCCTCTGGTGTTGGTCGAAGGTGTAGTGGACAACATCGCAGCAGCAAACCTACCAGACAACGCACTATACGTTCAAGCCGTAGCCCATGAAGTTGCAAGCGACTGGGACAATTCGTGGGTGGGCAGTGTCTGCTGGCCGGTAGTCCGAGAGTCTGGCCATTTCAAGGCGTTCGTGCATCTTAGCACCGACACTTCTCCATCGACGGCAGCGACTTCAACGCTTTCGTCGTTCCAGGTGAGCCCCTGCTTTTCAGTCACTAGTGGGACAAAGATGGTGGCAGCTACCAGTCTCCACGAACGCTCGGAAGATCGAGTACGGCAAGCACATCGTGGTACTGGTAAATGACGTCCACGTACAGCACCCGTTCCACTTGCACTCGCACTCGCACACGCCGTGGGTCGCCGGCAGTCGTCAGGCCTCGATTGAAGACATTCGAAGCAACTCACTGCCGGTGTTGACACTCATTGGGGCTATGGTACGGGACGTCTACGGTGCCGCCATGCGCTTCGGACACCACAGGAACTTTTGCCAGGGTTCCTGGTACTTCGTTTTACGGTTGACAATGCGGGCGTGTGGATCATGCACTGCCACATCGACTGACACACGGACATCGGTCTAGCGATGAGGGCGAAGACGAGCTTCAGGAAAGAGGTGTTGATGCGTTCTCGAACAGTATGTTGGGTGTGTGCGGCAATATGTTTATGAACGCTACAACGTGTTTGCTGTATTTTCTTCAGGTTGGGACTCTTTCATTTGTTGATGCAATTCCGACGGTCGTGGTGTTCACCGCAACGTCGTCTGTCTTGTTGTGTCTCCGCTGAATCAAGGGAGTATAAGCTGGTTCCTCAGCATGTGGTGGGATCGCATTGGGAATGCTCCATAAAGACTAACTCGCCGTCAACGATGTGCTTTCTTGAGCTATCCGTTGCACACTGCAATTGCCGTGCAATGAGCTCTATTAGTGTAGTTGGGAAGATTGGCTTTCGATGCCTACGAACGTAACATTGCTCCGCTTGACAAATCAACAGAGACGAGAGTGACGTTGCAGTGGACACTGTCCAACTTGGCAATTCCTACATAATACAACTTACACCCAAGCTGTTTTGTGGCTGTCCAAGCAAACATCTTGGGGGCACTTGAAAACACATGCCTCTTATCTTCGGTGACGTAACTGGAAAGCAGTCAAAGTTCCTCGCTATCGATCTGCTACGCTACAAACGTTGCGATAATGCCCCACAATCTTGACCTTGTTTGTAATTTGAGATCCTCGTCTCGTGATGGCCCAGTGCCTCTGTTCGTCACATGAGCTCATGACAACTCGATCCTGGTTGCCTTCTTCTCATTTTGCATTCCGCTTTCCAACGCCAACGTCGGCCACACCACCTGCAAGAGGGTATCCCACACGCCACTGCATCCATGCGCTTCAGCCGCTTCTCCGTCGCAACTTCGCTGCTCGCTGTTTTCTCGGGTCAGAGCTCTGCCGACGTCGTTTCCTACGACTGGCGAGTGACTTCGATCTCCGCAGCTTTCGACGGCATCTCGCTATCAACTTACGGGATCAACGACAAGCCCGCCGACCAAGCGATCATCGACGTCACGCTGGGCCAAGACGTGGAGGTTCGCGTCACCAACGAGTTAGACGTCCCGACGTGTCTTCACTGGCACGGTCTCAAGCAACTCGGCACGCAAGAGATGGATGGAACGTCTGGCATCACGCAGTGTCACATCGACCCCAACGGCACCGCCGTCTATCGCTTTACGCCGGATAAAGCTGGCACGTTCTGGTGGCACAGTCACCACGGCACGCAGTACGCGTTCGGTCTTCGCGGTCCGTTGATCGTCCACTCTAATGAAAGTGACCGTCAGCCATGGGAACAAGACATCGCTGAGGAGTTCGTCGTTCAGCTCGCCGACTTGTACCATGACAGTCCTGTCGGGGCTCCGATGTGGGACAGCATGGTCATCAACAACCGCGGTCGCTACGACTGCACGGTTGCGGCTTCCTACGGCTTCACCGATTGCACCGAGGACCAACCTCTGGCTCGGTTCCAGTTCGAAGCAGGCAAGAAGTACCTGCTGCGGCTGATCAACATGGCGGCGTTGGCTCCGATCGACTTCAGTATTGACGGCCACGACTTCCAAGTCGTTGCAGCCGACAGTGATCCGCTGCAGCCGTCGGAGCTCATCAACTCGCTCACGATCAACGCTGGCCAACGGTATGATATTGTGGTCGAAGCAAGTGGATCCAGTGGAAACGATTCGTTTTGGATGCGAGCCACCGGTCTGTACGGCCTGCCATGGACGGCAGGCACTCCTGCCAAGACTAGCAATGCCGAAGGCTTGGCGATTATTTCGTACGATGCCAACAACGACACCGAGCCAACGTCCGAGAGGTCGACAAACACGACAACCGTCGGTGAGTTCGACTTTACGCCACTGGTGTCGACAGCTTTGCCCACGACGCCAGATGACCGCGCCGTCCTTAAATTCACCCTGCAATACGGCAAGGGGTTCTTCTCCATCGACGGCAGCGACTACAGCAACTTTGTCGTGCCAGACGAACCTCCACTATTCACAATCGCCAACGGCACCACGACGGAGGAGCTGCCGATCACCGCAAACGCCCGGAAGATTGAGTACGGCAAGCACATCGAAGTGGTGCTGGTGAATGACATGAATGAACAGCACCCGTTCCACCTGCACACCCACTCGCCGTGGGTCGTCGGCAGCGGGAAGGCCTCGATCGAAGATATTCGAAGCAACTCACTACCGGCGTTGAAACTCGACGGACCCATGCTGCGCGACGTCTACACGGTTGCTTCGTGCACGACGGATACCACCGGCGCGTGTGTTGAATTTGGATACGTGGTGCTTCGGTTCACAGCCGACAACCCGGGCGTGTGGATCATGCACTGCCACATCGATTGGCACCTGGACGACGGTCTGGCGATGATCTTGGTGGAAGGTGAGGAAGAGCTTCAGGAACGGGGTGTGGATGCGTTCTCGAACAGTATGTTGAGCGTGTGCGGCAGTGCGTTTGCGAACTCGTCGGCGACGTAGTTAGCTCTGGATCAGAACAGGAAACGATTGCTGCTCTGCTTGTGGAGTCTGTTTTCGAAGAAGGACAAAATCTCTCCAAGTGTTCATTGCATCGTTCGTTTCACCTCACACTGATAGCAGAGCGTCGTGAACTTTGACTTCACGTGTATTCATTCAGATCCGGTTCTCTTGGGGTCGTGCGTTGATGCCATTCCGGCGGTAATGGAGGACAAAACAATGTGCCCTCACGCTGTACGGAGCGACTTCAGAGATCTCGGAGATCGAGGCAACATAAAAATGGAATTCTGAACATCCTCCAAACTGATGGCAAACAGCACCAAGCCCAAATCGATGGCGGCTGTTTGAGGCTCGTGTGTGAAGCACGCGGACTTAAACCCCGGGCCAAGCATGTCTTATAGCTTGGCTACTGATCGAGCGAAGCGAGATGCCCCCTTTTAAGGGGGTCGTAAGTTTTGGATTTCGGCTGGGCGATAGATTGTAGCGGTCTATGAACTACAGACTCAGAATTCCATTCTCCGAAACAGCCTGGGCAGGATTTGCCCGTCGTGTTGTGTCTGCACAGTTGACGCTCCATACTCGCCGTCAACATCGCAAGCTCAAATCGGCGAGATAATCTTGGAGAGCTTTGGAGGCTCCGACTCTCTCGGTGTTCTGAAGGTGCGGTCTGTCCCGTCGGCATTGACGAATGGCGTTACAGCGACTTTAATTACGATCGTACGACAAGCGAAAGAGCAACCATATCGCTACAGCAACCCTCTCGGCGACCTTAGAGGACGCTATAGCGACCATAAAGAGATACGGTTCCGAAGCAGTTACAGTATTTTACTTTTATGACGCTAATCACAAATACCTTACTTTGATTCTGAGAATGTTAGGTTAGCAAACTTCCAATCGAGGGACGCACGTAAGGACGACGATCCGAAGAGAGGCCACACGTTTCCCCAACTGCTACAGCCCGCGAACGATGGGCCAGAGAGTCCTCGCCCAAGCTCTGCTTCGCTCTCGACTCCAGGAGCTCGCGCTGATGAAATCCCAGCTTGAAGGAATTAGCGAAGCGTTGGAAAAGATCGTCCGTGTCCAGATTGAACTGCGGGAAATTATCGAGGAGCAGGAAGAGTCTGGGCGCGAGCTCTCGGCAGCGTTGAATACACAACTCGACGGCCACGAACACCAATCGGACGACCAGCAGGAAGTATCGTTTTCTGTGCTGCTCGAAGCTAGGATTACCATGCTAATGAAATAGGCCTACCAAGGCATGTCTTTCCATTTGCCAAGCTATCACAAATGCATTTGTGCGTCTCGTGTGCTAGCGAATTGTCACTACGATCCACAGGTACATCCAGTAACTGCGTTATCAACACCCACAACGTCCGAAGTCGCATGATGGTGACGTCATGTTTTGTGACCGCATGCGTGTGGAGTTCCATGGAGTTTACGCAGCTGTAAACCTGTGCTACGACAAAAATGCCGCAACTAGACCAATCCGGCTGCTGAGGCTCTAGAAGCCATTCTATTGACTCACAGCCGGAAAATCACGAGCAGGAGCGGACTTCTTGTGCCAGCTCGTAAGAAAATCAAGACCCCCAAAACCGACTCCATCTCGTCATGATAGTCTTCGTTAATCAGCGGTTCATACAGATAGGTATGTATGCGAGCGAGATGAGATTCTTCCATGTATTTGAAACTGGCGATGATGACTCCCCAGTGGTTACGATTCAGGTTTACTGGAAGCACAACATATTCAAATTCGTCAATGCATCGTTCTGGTGGATTTGCTGACCAACCAACATCTACCACTAGAGAACTCAAGACGAAGCATTTTCCGGTCGCATCTCCAATGCATTAGACGCGCCCATTTAGTGACTTCGTGAACGCTGACGATAAGGTCGCTGGGATATTTGACGGTAGCGTCGCGAACGTAAGACGGATTTTTTTGCGTGAATGTTGTCTGTTGGTTTGTTCGGCGTGGGGGCTTAGGCATTTGATGACATTAACTTGCCGCGACCGGGATTTTTGCTCAACTTCACCAGCAAAACTGTCACTCTCAACCTTAACTTTCACATCAGCGCTTGCGAGCACTTCCAAATTACGTATCGCTGTAGTACCACCACGACTGTCGCTGCTCTCACTGGTATAGTCAATGATAATCGTCTCCGCACCAGACACGCCCGACCCATTGAATAGCGCGTCGTTTTCTGGTTGGGGTAAAATCCGTGATAAACTGGCACGGACTGTAGCTTTGTTCGGGGATGCATTCATCTCTTCAAGTCCTTCCATGGCCTTCATCAATTTTAATGTATCGAATTCATCAGCTGGGTCTTGGAAACCTAAAAGAACGTCCTCATCGTTGTCTTCATCGTCAGTAGAATCACTGTCATTATCACAAATCTTGATTTGACACCGCCCTGACCACAAGCGGAAGTTACCATGTTTTCGCCGTGCAGTCGCGATTCAATAATGTCTTCCCATGCGTTGAATTCACTGTAACATTCTGCACTTGACAGACGCGACAAATGCTCCAGCAATGGTTCCGTCGTAGCTGTCGCGTAGGTATACTTTTCGGCCGATGACATCACCACAAGATTTGCCCGCTCGTTGCGGCGAAGACGCACTTACACAACTTGTTTCTTCTTCTTTGTTTGCGCCGTATCGACAGCTTCTGACGAATCCGCAAGGTCGCTATTCAGCAACCTTGCTTTCGGCGACCTTAAATTAACCATTTGAACAAATGATCCCAATTTGTCGGTAGCTGACTCAATATCTTTCTCCGACGTCTGAGCTTGTTGAATGCACCACCGTTTAGTGATCGTTGGCGCCGGGAGAACTTTAAATCCATGGCTTCTTTGCGCAACGTGCATTAAATGCCTACACGGCAATTGATTCGTGGAGTAGAACAAACAGGCGCACGTCCAATCCAAATCGTGGCATTAGTGCCAGAAGAGCAATGCACCTCCCATTTTGAAGTTGTATTGCGCTTCCAAGTGCATGTGGCGTCGTTTATAAGGACCACGTACTGTTCCCACTCCGTCTTGACCTTCTTGAAGACATCCGCACTCAAGTGCACAGCAACACAATCCAAAAATGGCTCCGATTTCGGCTTAGAACTAGGTACTGCCCGTGAAATGGCCCTCAGGATTTGTTGTGCCACACTAACTTGGTGTTGTAGAAGCCCAGCGGTAGTTTTATCAATGCGTGTTTTTCGTCCCAGCAACAGCTTCACTTGATTCCAGTTGGCTCCACCCTGTTGGTCGTGGTATTGACAGCAGTGAATACACCTCGAGCAAAATTTGCCCACATCCGCCGACATGTGTGCCAGTTTTTCGTAGTACGCAAAGATGGCAAGCTTGTCTTGCAATCGACAATACGTCTTACATGCTGAATGGTATATCTCATACCCAGCCTCGGACGTACTACATAGCAATAAGTACAACACAATGTTAGTGGTGAAATGCTTCGTTTTGATGATAGAAGCATACCTGTACATTAAATTTGTGAAATGGATAAGAATCTGTCCACGTCGAGTAGACTTCAGACCAAACGTTGATCGCAATGTCAACTTTTTCCAGTAACTGATGGTATGGAATTGACAGAGCAGAACCTCTGCATCCGGAAGCGCTTTCTTCACTTCACTTCACTTCACTTCACTTCACGCCAGACCACGAAATCTTTGTCTATGACAACAGATCGCACTGATCGACACGACGTCGGGTCCTTCTCCTGAAAAAAACTTCAGAATTTGTGCTATCGTCGCCGCTTGCTCGTTCAAGCACAAGAAGTCAAGAGCATGAAACCCTCTCCCAGTTGCTGTTGTAACAACTGGGCTCCCTAAACAAATAAAGAATCTGTTAGTGTTAAGGTTGCCAAAATAATATGGTTGCTATAACTTTCCCACTTACCAAGATGGTAGCCTAAGTTGTTAGTACCGTGAGTGAAATCCATGGCGAGCGTTTGTCTCCACTGCTCGAACATCTGGTTATCTCTGTGGAAGATACCTTCGCATCAGCAAGCAGCATTATATCTTCGCAGTCTCTGTCATCAACAGGAAGAGATTTCGATGTCAAGTAGGAAGCTGACAGACTTTCGGTCGTATGGTGGTTATGAGTGCGGCACTACAATAGAACAAAACAATACGTTAG